>BSBK01000180.1:0-136134 GCA_027943335.1 Chamaecyparis obtusa | reverse complement strand
TATTCTTATATATATATATATATATATATATATATATATATATATATATATATATATATGTATGTATGTATCTATCTATATATATATATATATATATGTATCTATATATATATCTATATATGTATCTATATACATATATATATATATGTATCTATATATATCTATATACGTATCTATATACATATATATATATATACATATATATATATATATATATACATATATATATATATATATATACATATATATATATATATACATATATATATATATATATATATATATATATATATATATATAGATATATCTATGTATATATACATAGATATATCTATGTATATATACATAGATATATCTATATATATATGTATATCTATATATATATATGTATATATAGTACACACACACTTTCAAGATGTTTGAGAGCGGTTTTAGCTTCATAGGAGTTAAGATAAAGATTCTTGATTTTGAGGGATTTTAGGAAAATTTCAGATTTAAAATAATTTTAGGAATCAACACATTATCTTCACATGATTCATAGTGGACTATTCATTGCAACCACAAGACCTTGACCAGAGAGAGAGAGAGAGAGAGAGAGAGAGAGAGCTTATGGTTATAGGGATTAGGTATGATTTAGGTTTTAGTAGGAGGGGAGAGATAAGGATAGGTAGGGTAGAAGGAGAGAATAAAAAGATGGATAGAGTGAGAGACAGGCATAGAGGGAGAGAGTGGAGAAGGAATTTAAGGTTGACAAACAATGTTTATCAGTTTTACCATTTCTCTCATCTTCCCTTCCTCTCTCCCCCTCTCTCACTCTCTCCCTCTCTCCCTAATCTTCCTACCTCTCTCTACCTATCTCTCTTTCTCTAAACCCTAACCCTAAATCTTTATTTTTTTTCCTTTCCACATATCTCTTTTCTCCTCTCTCACCCTCTCTACATTTTCCTTTGTTGGAGCCCTAATTTTTGCAAACTTTAGAGTTCTAGATTCCAGGCTAAGAAGAAAATGTCACTCTACAATCATGTGAAACATCTATGATCAAGCATGTTCTCCCATTTCCAACTGCTAGAAAATGGTTCTGATGCATTTGTCCAATATTCAATTTCTAGCCATGTATGGTTGGGATAGAATATGCAAATGGAGAGCTGGGGAACTAAGGAAGGGAACATATCAAGAAGAGCTAGGTTGATGGAATCAAATGAGAAAAAGAAAAGAAATGAATCAGTGTAACACATACCAATGATCCCCATCGAAAAGAAATGTACACTAACGAAAAAATGATTTTCTTGTCTTTCTCATAGCTGATGAGGCTATCGTAAGACCTACCCTTATGAATAATAAGGATAGAGTCTATCAGCGTAGGTTTGGCAATTGAAATTTATCGACATAGCTATAGAAATCGAGATGACTATTCCCAATATTCCTTGACACCCAATGAGTACATTGGCACAACCTATGATAATATTTAAGATGATTAAATACCATTGCAGAAGGAATATTGGGAGGATGTATACTGATAGTACAAAATGGAGGCACTAGGAAGAGGTACATTCATGATATCATCGATATAGATATGTCCATTATTGAACTAAATTTTGAGCTATCTGAATACTTGATGGAATTATGAGTGTTTCATATGTTGATGGGAAGATGAAATAAGGGATTCGGAGAAGGAAGAAGAGGTGTATGCTGATGGAACATAAAGAAAACACGTGTTAGTGGAGCCTCCACCAATGAGGAACTATTGTCTTATCAGTTCAAAATTCAAAGCTAAGATGAAGCAATTTATTTTAAATACTCATATTGGGCAAATGTGTTTGTTGTCTTCGAGATTTTGGGTTTTATTCTCATAGCTTGAGTTGGAGTCCTTGTCTTTGTTCTAAATGATAGAGTAATCAAGAATGGAAGTATAGTAAGGGAATTCCAAATTTTTTGAAAGGATGATTAAGTTTTTTGTGTAAATGAAAGGTGGGAGGACATATGTCGTTAGCACAAGACAAATAATCAGTAGGAGCCACATCAATAGAATCATCAGCTTAACAATAGAAATTGTTGAAGAATATTTTGAGATATCCCAATATTCGATGCAAATATCGGGATGACCTATATCGATAAATGGAAAGAAAAATTTCAATGACATAACTTAGACACATCAGAATATTTTGTCTTAATTCTCATTGACCCCTGGTAGCTACATCAGATTTTTCTATATTGATATGAGATCCAAAAGGGCATTTAGATAAGGAGTGTTCATTGCACACTGATGAAAGTTGCGATGGTGAGGGTCATACAAATATCCAATACCCCATGAGTGCATCAAAATAACATATGCTAATATAAGAGAAAAATAACTACTATGAAGAAAGGGAAATAGGGTAAACATATGTCGATAGGGTAATTTGATGACATCAGAGTATCATATATCAATGACTCTATCAGAGTAACAATACATAGCGGATTAATCAAATTATAGGTTGTTACTTTGATGCATTTACCATACAATTGAAGATTGTCTAACATAGAAATTTGCAGAAAGAAAGCAAAGTTGCAGACAGAAGGATAATTTGAAAAGATACATAAGGAATTATGGTTCTACAAATATGAGAAATTATAAAGTTGAAAAGAATTTTCTCATAAGGGATATTTTTATCCAATGATTTCCTATAAGGAGTACTAAATAATTGTGGAGGATGAAGCAAAAAAATATTTTATAAAGTGAAAAGGCACATCATCAAAATAATTAGTTATTTGATGTTTAGGGTTTTTCAAGTTTTAATTTTTCAAAAACCAATGGTTGTGTCTATTTTTCAATATAACAATCAACCAAGATATGTGGGATCACCAAGAATAATATCAATCGACAATGTAAATTTTTTATTTTTTACTTCATGTTCTACAAGTGATTTATTGTACAGAAAAAATTCTTGAAGAATTGATATAAATTAGTATTTTCTCTAATTTGGAGTTGCGGATTTGATCATTCCAGATTGATCATTCTTTTTTTATTTTATCTCTAGAAGATAAAGCTACTTTTAAAAATTCATGTTTGGAAATTATTCCTTTTATTATACAATTTGAACATTAGGTTCATTAGGCACTAGTAATTTTATCTTATTGGCCTCATTAATCTTGGGTTAAATTAAATAAGATTAAATGTGATGTAATATAATAATCAAGAAATTGAAAAGGAATAGTTGATATGAGAATTTAGGTGGTGTTCTTTGTCTCACTTAGTAGTACATAGGATTGATGATGGAACTATCTATTTTTCCTAATAGAATAAAGGCACTGGTGTATCATCCTTAATTGAAGTCTTTGTCTAAAAGATTACAAGCAGGAAGCAATAGTACATATTCAAAATAAATAAGAAATCATTACATAAAATTATTCAATATATTCTCAATACAAAAATCAAATGATAAGTTTAGTGGTTTATAAATTGTAAAGGATACAATTATATCTCCCTCAAGACCCAATTACCATCTTGAGAGATCACCCTAATTCAAAGTACAACTACAAGTCTACTATAAAATGCCTTAAATTCATAGTTTAGTTCATGGAATAGTTACACCTTCCTTGGTCCTCTAGAGCCTAAAGTGCGGGGGAATAGGATCATAATTGATCATTCATGTTCATTAGTCAAGCTAGTTAGAAAGTACAAGCATTAAGTTAGGCAAGATCATAGGATTTCCAATCTATTGATTTGGGAACCAATACATTGGCAACTTTGTTGGGGAAAAGTCTTGTAAAAAGTTTTCAGAATATTTTCTTACAAAGTACACTCGGCTAGAAGGAAGAATCTAGAAGACTAGAAATAAGCAATATTTTCCTCAAAAAGAGGTGGTGATTCTATTATTAAAATAACATTTTAGTCAGTGACTCTATAGAGGGAGAAGATCTAGAAGGAGATGAAATTCTCCCTTTTCGAAAGAAATAATGATTCTATTTTGGAATGTATCAAAATAAATAATTGTTTCAAAGAAAACCATTTATTCCAAATGGAATCAGGTTGTTACATCTCAGGAGATTTTAATGTATTCCTAATAAGTTATTCCCTAATCTTTCATAGCTTGTAATAAAGTTTCATGGAGAATATGAAGAATCAAAACTTCATCATTTGGATGCATTTTATACATACATAAAGGATTATGAGACTTTTATAGAAGACTACATGATGAAACTATATTTTTGTACATTAAAGGATTATAAAAGAGAAGCTTATGAATTACTACCTACACAATGCATATCATCATGGAGGGAGTTTGAGAAATAGTTTGTTGATGTGTTCCATGATGTAGGTGAGGAGGAAGTAAACATTTACTATAAAAAGGACCAGAAGAAAGATTAAATTATGGAGTCAGGATTTTATATCACTCCTTTGCATGAATTATACAACATAGAAAGATATAAAGATGGGTCTATACTACATCTATTCGTAAGGATATTTAAAATTTATCAGAAAATACCTTTAATATCAATCCTCCACTATCTAATAAAATTTAAGAGTTATTAGCATGAGTGCTAATGGTATACCTATGGGGGAGTATCCTAGTAATGTTGGAGGCATGTTATAGTGATTATGTGTTTCATTCATGACAGTGTTTTTCATTAATGTCAACACATGTTATTGACTTGTTGTTTAGAAGCTTGCAGACAGGTTGTAGAGAATTGTATGGACATAGTACAAAGAATTAGCACATGGGAACTTAGAGGAAGACTATTCATGATGTCTTCGGTCACCATCCATGATTTCACATGCTTATGTGTTGATCTGATAGATTTTTGACTCATTTACTGGTAACTGTTTCTCAAGAGACAGAAACTGTGTTCTTCACAGAGTTGATTTTTAGAACTTTGTGGATAGCACTAATGGTTTTTTAAGTTATATGATGTGTGAACATAGGTTCATGTTGGAAACTATATGGAGAGATTATTGAGATCATATGGAGTTTTTGATCATATAGGTGATGTCATATATGGCATGTGTATTGGTGAAGACCTATTTGGAGGCTGACTTGGAACACATTTTGAGTAATCTGATGAGCGAGTTTAATTTACGAATCTGAATGATAAATCGGTGTAATTTTTATGTTGTAACATTGTAAGAGGTTTTGTGTGCATCTTCACATGGGTCCATTTTTATTTTGTGAATAGGATTTATCCTATGAAGATCGACCTAGATTAATTGTTGTAATTTTTATATAAGGATCAACATTCATGGAAAATATGTGTGGAATAAAATGAATAACTACATATGTGGGATGCATAGGTGAATGCAAGATTGAGGCTGCATTGGTTATTGTTTGTAGAGTAGTAGTTGTGCACTTGGGCACAAGGTGGAGCTTGCTTGGCAATGGTTAAGTACTAGAAGCAATTTCAGAATAGAATTATCTTTGTCTTGAAGTTGTGAGGTTTGGAGAACCTAAGGGTGGATTTAACTCTCAAATCTCTTGATCAAGTTGATATATTGTACATCCTTAATATGGTTATTTCCTATAATAGGGATGAACTCTTAGAAGGGTCAATTCCTTAATAGGGATCATATTAGAAATGTCTCCTAACAGGGTTTGTCCTTTAACTAGGACTTGCCTATTGTAATACTCGGCTCCTAACAGCATCAAAACTCTTAACAATGTTATTATACTCATAGTGCACATATTTTTGGGTACCATACCCACCAATGTTTTTTTCTTAACAGTGTTTTCCTCAAGAACAAATCTTGGTCTTCATGTGTATGTGTATTTCTGTATTTACTTTTCAGTTCAGTATTTTATTTTCAACAATAAGTTTTAAGTTGAAGTTTAAAGTATTAAATATTGGCATCAACTAATTCACCCCCCCCCCCCCCTCAGTTGATTAGGACATTTTTGTTCTAACAATTGGTAACAGATCTTTTGGTCCTTAGTCGGGAAGCTTAAGAGCTTGAGGTATAGATCAGGATGACCTTATTCAGAAAGGAGAGTCCTAAGTTTGATCCAAAAAATTTTGACACATGGATGGAAAAGATGAAGAATCATCTGATGTGCATGGGATTTGAATATTGGCTCATTACCTAGAAATATGTGCCTATCATAAAAGAGGAAGACCTTGAAACACTTTCTACTACTGAAGAAGAAAGGAAAAGGTTTGTGTGTAATGTTATGGCAAAGGAAGCTTTGGTTAATGCACTATCTGATGGTGAATTCACAGAGGTCAAAGATCTAAAAAAGGCAAGTGAGATGTAGAAAAGACTAGTTGCATTCTATGAAGGAGATGAATACACTAAGTGAGAAAAGTTATAAAATTGGAGAACAAAGATGGAGACAGTACAAATGAAGGTTGATGAAACAATAAGGATTTATTTTTAGAGAGTATCTAAATGTGTGATTGGAATCAGAAACAATGGAGGTACTTATACAAAAGATGAAGTCATAGAAATTTTTTTGAGATCTTTGACTCCTGCCTACAAACCCAAAGTTCTTTCATTGGAGGAGACTATTCCATAGTATAAATATTTCACCAGAGAAATCTTAGTGGCTAAGTTGACTAAAATTGATACCATAGAGTTAAATGATGCACTACCTAAGTTAGAGACAACATTTAAAGCTACTATTCATAGAGCTTGATTTGTTGGTGCTGGATCTAGAAGATTGAACAAGCACAACAAAGATCTTGGAGAATATGGTGAAGAATGTGAGGAGATTCAAAGGCTAGACAATCAAGTGGATGAGAAGATCATGGCCTTGATCATGAAGAAATAAATAAAAGGTAATGGTAAGTTTGAAGTAAAATTACCTTTAAAATGTTTTAAGTACAATAAGGTTGGTCATTTTGCATCTAGATGTCCAACTAGAATACCTAAGCATAGGCCTAAATATCATAAATACAAGAATGATAAGGAATCTTTTTATGCTAGTGATGGATCTAAAGATTTAGATGATGAAAGAAGAAACATAGTAGTTCTTGATGTAGCAAGAACCATGTTGATAGAAGGAAAACTTCCACATATGCATTGGAGAGAAGTAGTCAATACAACAATATACACAATAAATAGAGTAAAAATAAAAGAAGGTACATACAAAACACCATTTGAGCTATGGTATGGTAAGACACCTATTGTTACTTATTTCATAATTTTTAAAAGTAAATTCTACATTAAGAGAGATGAATCTATAGGAAAATTTGATGCTAGAAGTGATGAAGGTATATTCCTTGGCTACTCTAATAGAAGTAAAGCATATAGATGTTACAATCTAAGAACTAGGAAACTTATTGAAAGTGCTAATGTGAGAGTGGATGAAAAGTTCCAAGTTAGTTAAAGATATTGTGACTTTAACCCCTATGATATTTCTTTTAAAAATATGAATACAAATGAGGACAATATGCAGACCATAGAGAATGAGAATAAAAGGCATGGAGCATATTAGGATTTTTTGATAATTGAAAATGGAATAAGTGTGGAGTTGAGGGAGAAGACCACACCAAAATATATTATGATAAATCATCATAAGTATCAGATCATTGGTGAAGATAGTAAGGGAAATAGAACAAGATTACATAACAGAGAAGAGAGGTCACAAACTACAAATGACATTTTCTTGATCTCACAAGTAGAACCACAATCCATAGATGAGGCATGCAGAGATGAATCATGGATCAAAGCCATGAAGGAAGAACTAGAGAAAATTCAGAAGAACAACACTTGGGAATTGGTTCCAAGGCCTAAAGACAAAAATATGATTGGTACTAAGTGGGTATTCATAAACAAGATGAATGAAGAAGGCATTGTTATTAGAAATAAATCTAGATTAGTGTGTAAAGGGTATTCACAAAGAGAAGGAATTGATTATGAAGAAACCTTTGCACCTCTTGCTAGGATTGAGGAAATTAGATTATTCTTAACTTATGTTACTTATAAGGATTTCAAAGTATATCAAATGGATGTGAAATCAGCTTTTCTTAATCAAGACTTGGAAGAGGAAGTATACATTGAAAAACCTGATGGATTTCCTTTATTAGGAAATGAAGATCTAGTTTATAGATTGACAAAGGCAATGTATGGATTGAAACAGGCACCAAGAGGTTGGTATGCAAGATTGGATAAGTATCTAATTCATTTGGGATTCAAGAAAGGTAATGCTGACAACAATTTGTATTTGAGAATCAATGAAAAAGGTATCTTGATTGTTGAAGTTTTTGTTGATTATATTATCTTTGGAGGAAATAATGAAATGAGTAGCAAGTTTGCAAGTGAGATGAAAAGTGAATTTGAAATGTTTATGATTGGGGAGATGAAATTATTCCTTGGACTATAGATCAGTCAAAGTAAAGAAGGGATATTCACATCTTAGACCAAATATCTTAAAGAATTGTTCCAAAAGTTTGCATGGATGACATTAAACCTATTGGAACCCCTATGGTAACTGGAAATAAGTTATCTCTATAAGATGAAGCAAAGAATGCACCATAAAAAAGGTATGTATCAATGATTGGAGGTATTGAGTATCTAACACATACTAGACTTGATATTGCTAATGTAGTTGGAATTGTTGCAATATTTCAAGCAGATCCTAAAGAATCTCACCTTATGGTAGTAAAAAGGATATTCAAATATCTAAAGCGAATAGTTGAGTTTGGTCTATGGTATGATAGATCACGAGACTTTAAATTTAGTGCTTTCACTTATGTTGATTGGGTAGGGAATGTAGATGATAGAAAGAGTACAAGTGGAGGAGCATTCTTCCTTGGTAAAAGGTTGATTTCTTGGCTTAGCAAGAAGCACTGCTACATTTCTCAGTCTACAACAAAATCATAGTATGTTGTAGAAAAAATCAATTGTAAACAGATCATATGGATGAAAAAAATGTTGAAGGACATTGGAGTATGTCTTGAACATTCAGTTACTATCCATTGTGACAATACTAACACGGTAAGCAATAAAGTATATAGCAATAAAGTATCATTTCTTAGGGATAAATTTGAGTACTTGAGAGGTATGCCCAGGGTCATCCCTAGCCTACTCTTGAATAATTAATGTAGAAATTGCATTAGTCCATAGATATCATAACACTATTTCATTATTTGTATTGAATGCTTGATGCTTCTCCTATGGGGGAGTATATGTATTTGATTTGAGTTACTACAAACTCTTGGAGATAGAATGACACCTTTGAGATTGATGTCAATGGGGTAGAGAATAACACATGAAAAATAGTATGAGAAAAATTATATGAGAGGATCATCATTTGGAGGAGAAATGTTCAGAAAAATCCATACTGATTGATGAAGAGGATTTGAAAAGATGTTGATGCATGGGGAGAGTAACAGATTCATTATAGGCATGTTTTGTATTTATGGAACTTATTTTTTTTCATCTATGTTGCCATCAATGAAAAAGGGGGAGATTTTTAGCATGAATGTTGATGGTATTCCTATGGGGGATTATCTAAGTAATGTTGGAGGCATGTTACAATGATTGTGTGTTGCATTCATGATATATTTTGCATTGATGTCAACATATGTTATTGACTGGTTGTTTCAAAGCTTGTAGATAGGCTGCAGAGAATTGCATGGACATAGTATAGAGAATTAGAATGTGTGAACTTAGAGGAAGACTCTTCATGATGTCTTTTGTTACCAACCATGATCACACTTGCTTATGAGTTGATCAAACAAAGTTATGACTGATTTACTGGTAACTATTTCTGTGATGACATAAATTGTGTTCTTCATAGAGTTGATTGTAGTACTTTATGGATAACACTCATGGTTGTTTAAATTATGATGTACTAATATAGGTTCAAGTTGGACATTGGTTGGAGATCTTATTGTGATCATATGGAATTGTGATCATATAGGTGATGTCATCTATGGTGTGTAATGTGCTGATCAAGCTTAATTTTGAGATCTAAATGATAAATTGATGTAATTGTTATGTTGTAACATTGTAAGAGGTGTCATGTGCATCTTTTCATGGGTCCATTTATATTTTTTTAATGGGATTTATCCTATGACGGATGACCTATATTTAATTGTTGTAATTTTTATATAAGGATTGAAATCCTTGGAAAATATGTATGGAATAAAATGAATAACTGCATATGCGAGATGCAGAGGTGAATACAAGTTTGAGGCTACATTGGTTATTGTTTTTATAATAGTAGTTGTGCACTTGGGCACAAGGTGGAGCTTTCTTGGAAGTTGTTGAGTATTGGAAGCAGTTTCAAAAAAATAATTATCTCATTCTTGAAGTTGTGAGGTTTTGAGAACCAAAGGGTGGCTTTAAATCTCAAATCTCTTGATCAAGTTGATATATTATACACCCTTAACAAATTTATTTCCTCTAACAGGGATGGACTCTTATCAGGGTCGATTCCTTAATCGGGATCACATTGTAAAAGGATCCTAATAGGTTCTTTCCTTTAACCAGGATCTACCTATTGTAATACTTAGCTCCTAACAAGGTCAGAACTCTGAATATGATTATTATACTCATGGTGAAAATATTTGTGGGTACCATCCCCACTTGAGTTTCTCCCTTAATAGGGATTTCCTCAAGAAAAAATCTTGGTGTTCATGTGTATGTGTGTTATTGTTTCATTTTCTTTTCAGTTCAGTATTTTGTTTTTAGAAATAATTTTGAAGTTGAAGTTTGAAGTATTAAATATTGCATCAATTGATTCACCCCCCCCGTCTCAATTGATTAGGACATTATTATTCTAACATGAGTTATTAATCTTGAGTGATCCTCAAGTGAGACTTATGCTCAAAATTATACATGAAGATATGATGGAAGAAGATGATGAATATAGGGTAAAATGTATAAAAGTGAAATAAAAACCTAATGATGTTTCACATTTGAATAAAGAAGATATTTTGGATCATATTGAAAAATAATCCATTCAAGATGGGAACTTATGTAAAGAAGAATAAAATCATGATTAAAAAATGGATTCAGAACCTTACATTTATCCTACAAATGATTCCTTCAATATATGTGAAGAAAATAATGACTTCAAAAGAATGAAACTTCAAATACTTAAGAAAATATTTCCTAATGTAGTTCAGGACTTCATTAGAAATGGAAATATGGAAGAAAGTGAACCAATAATTAGTTCATGTGTAGTTCACTCTTTTTACAAGAATTCCTATGAGATGGATGTAGTGAATGAGAAAGATAATTTTCTCTCTACGAAACATATTTCAGATTTTTTGGATAGGGAGCATCAGAGGCATATGCATAAAATGACTCAAAATTTTCTCCAGTTCACAAGGATAAAAAAATTGATGAAATGATGCAAATGATAAACATGTCTTATGAAATGTTTGATGAACAAGATGGAGTTCTAGAAATTAACCTTGATGAAAGAGATGAATGTCTATTTGATGATGTTGAAGAAGCATTTAATTCCTAGGAGAATGATACATCTAGTGAAGATATGTATTTCGATAAATGTACAAGAGAAAATACACCTAGGGATGATTTTAAACTTTTTCCAAATCTCTTATATAATGGAAAACTAGAAGAACTAGCGAAATGATATTGTAAAGGTATGTGTGAGTATGACTCTTCTATATCCTTGAATCCACTATTTGAAGAAAATATGATCTATTTAGGATGTGAAAATGAGTTAAAACTACATATAATATGTGTAAGAAAAGGAGAAATTAGTACATTTGAAAATAGTTTTAAGATTTTCTGAAATTCATTATTTGATTAAATTTTTGAAGAAGATCAAATCTCTTCTTGCCAAAGTATGTATGAAGATATTTTTCATATATTTTCAAACCCTTCATATGGTAAAGAACTAGCACTTTTAGATAGTAAGGACAATTTAGCTAGTCTTGACGATGGAAAATACAATGCGATATCATCATCAAAGGAAGCATCCATAGGAGTAAGTAATGTTTCAGATCCTATCACCATGAAAGTTTTAGACATGCATAAGGAAGATGATTACTCCAAAGAGGAATCTAGTTTTATAGAAGGAAATGGTGTTGGAACTCCTCATATAGAAGAAGTTATGCCACAAACACAAGAAAATCATTCAAGAAATGATACTGATTATGACCATTCTCCTCCATTCATAAAAAACAATGTAGGCACATGTCTATAATGAAGAAACAAACAAAAGGATATAATAGGTTGAACACTATTGATACTACATATTCAGATATAAATTTTCTTGATCTTTAAAATAGGAACAATGACTATAGATCCAATGGTATTTTGTCACATATGAGTTTGCAGTTGGGAAGTAATATTTTTGAGAGTATGAGTGATAATGTAACTAAATCATAATTTGTGTTAAGTCCCAAGATATGGGTTTTCATGAATGTGATTTGTCCAAGAATAGAATGCTATGAGTTGAGTCATGGCTCTCAGCATATCTTGAAACACGAGATATAAATCAATGATCATGATGTTAGAATGATTTCAGAATAACTAAGAGAGGGGGGTGAATCAATTATCATTAGGTCTAGATGTACCAATAGAAATTTTAAACTCTTCCATAAACTTAGATCTATTCATCAATTCACTCAGACTCTATCAACAACATAAAACTTGTAGTCCACTGTCCAAAAGTAATCAACTTGTAGAATATAAAACTTTCAACAAAATAACACATCAAATAAAATTCACACAAGTATAACACCAGGATTTAATGTGGAAACCCAATATGGAAAAAACCATGAGTAACATGCTACTAAATTTTCACTCTTATGAAGTGAGCTCTGTGAGAAGCCAACCCTATTAAAGGTTTACAATACACACTATTAGGTGAGACCCTGTTAAAGGATTTAATCATCCTGTTAAGAGTGGCTTGGTTAGAGGTCTTAAGAACATTCCATTAGAATGTCACCTTGATTAAAGGGTTTACAAAATGACTGCTAGGTCAACCTTGATTAAAGGATTTTAACTGATGCAATGGTTAGAAAGGAATAGTAGGTTTTGATCTGAAATATACAACTCACTTTGCAAATACAGATCTGATACGCTCATATTCTTATTTACTAACTAACTTTCATTACCATCTCTATCTCTGATCTTCTTTGAAATCTCTTCAAGCAATCACCTCAACTCTATTCAGCTCTTCACAACTCTCCTTATCCTTCTACTTAGATTTGTCAGTCAATAACATCAACCTCTTTTCACACTCTACATAACCTCATAATTAGGTCATCCTTATACCTCCTTGATCAGGTAGATTAATATTTTTCCACTTAATATCTTTCGTAGATCTTAGGTTTAGGTCAAATTCAACAAATCCTTCCATCATTTTGTTCTCCTCCTTATCCTTCTAGATACTTCTCCAAAATTCTCCTTGAATCCATAAGAAAATGGTTTACCATGCATTAAATTCTCCAGATCATTCATTATTAATTTTAACATGTTGTACATATCCCAAGAATTCAACTATGTCGACTGGGATTCTCAATTCCTTCATAAACAATAAATTACTAACACTCGGTCAATACAGTATTCATCTACTCGGTCATGACTGGATATCTCGGTCATCACTAAAAATGGTTCTACTTGACAAACATTGTCTTCTCTCAGTTAATTATCTGATACTCAAAAATTATTGATGCTCTCTCGAACTAAATTTTCCTGGCTTATACTGGTGCTCGGTGGACACTAGCATCACTTGGCTTAAATTAATTTCTTCTCTTTTTTCTCTATTAAGCCTATGCTTCAAATCTAATTACTTATTCACTTAGTGTTAAAGATAAAAAAACACATTACTTTGTCAATGTGCCAATTAATCAAGTAACCATTGAAGTATCACATAACTCAACCCTTCCTTAGATCCTCTTTCTATCTCCTCTTTTCAAATCATCTTCATCAATCAAAAGATATGTTACTCTACTAGATACAAATTGTCTTACTAGTTAAGGTTTGACATCAATGACAATATAAAAATTGTTTCAATTGTAGTTTCCAACAATTGAACATTATAGACTAGTAGTAAATGTCACCATATTAGATCAAGCATTCCTCAGTATTATTTTCAGATCCATGTCATTTCAATGTGATGAAAGCAATATTTTTGACAAGGGAAAATATTTTTTTTTGTGGCATATGGTCATCAAATGAATTTGAGATATGATTTTAGGGAAGAGTATGAACCCAATGGATTGGCATTTTCTATTCTTCTACAAGAGATACCCATAATCTCACTATGCTCATAGGGAGCATACATGTCCCCAGAAAAGCCACTGTTGGAACCCTAATTTTTGTAAAATTTAGAGTTATATATTCTAGGCCAAGAAGAAAATTTCACTATACAATAATGTGAAACATCTATGATCAAGGATGTTTTCCCATTTCTAACTCCTAGAAGATGGTTTTGGTGCATGTATCCAATGTTGAATCTCTAGCCATGTATGGTCGCGATAGCATATACTGATGGAGAGACAAGGAACTAAGGAAGAGAACATATTAGTAAGAGATATGTCAATGACATCAAATGAGAAAAATAAAATCAATGAATTGATGTAACATATGGTGATGATCCCCATTGGAAAGACATACAGTAGTAGAAAAAAAGAGTTTCTTGTCTTGTTAATAGACGATGAGGCTAATGGTAAGACATACCTTGATGAATACTAAGGAAGGACTCTATTGGCATAGGTTTGGCTGATAAAGGTCATTGACATAGCTATAGAAATTAAGACAAGTGTTCTCGAGCTTCCCCAACACCTGATGAGTACATTGGCACAACCTATGGCAATATGAGATGATTGAAGACCATTGTAAAATGAATATCAGGAGGACATATGGTAATAGTAGAAAATGGAGGCACTAGGAAGAGGTACACTGATGATCTCAATAGTATAGCTATGTCCATCATCTAAGAAAAGTTTGATCTATCCTGATACCTAATAAAATTATCAGTGTTACCTATGTTGATGGGAAGGTGAAATAAGGGCTTCAGAGAAGGGATACAAGATTTATGCTGATGGCGCCAAAAGAAAACACATGTCATGGAGCCTACACCTATGAGGAACTATTTTCTTATCATTTCAAAATTCAAATATAAGACAAAGGGATTTATATTAAATACTCATATCGATAAAATATGTTTGTCGTCTTTGGGTTTTTAGGTTTTATCCTCATTGCTTGATTTTGAGTCCTTATCTTTTTTGGGGATGCTAGAGTGATCAACAATGGAATAATATTAAGGGAATTCCCAAAATTTAAAAAGGATGATTAAGGTTGTTGTAAGAAGGAAATGTGTGAGGAAATATGTTGATAGTACAAGAGGAAAGCATCAGGAGGAGTCACACTGGTAGACTTATTGACATAGAAATATAAATCATTAAAGAAGATTTTGAGATATCCCGATACCTGATACGACTATCAAGATGATCTATACTTATAAAGGGAAATAAAAATATCATTGACATAACTAGAGGCATTAGAATGTGTTGTTTTAAGTCTCACTGACCCCTGATAACTACATCATATTATTATATATCGATATGAGATAAAAATGATCATTTAGATAAGGAATGTTGATTGAACATTGATGAATGTTGGGCTGATGAGGGTCATCAGAACAACCAATACTCGATGAGTGCATTGGAATAACTTATGACAATTTAAGATAAAAATAAATATTGTGAAGAAAGGGAAATTGGGTCATAATATTCCAATAGGGTAATGTGATGACATTGGGGTATTATATACCAATGAAACTATCCGAGTAAAAATACATAGAAAAGTAATCAAAATTGAGATATCCTGATACCCAAAAGGGTTATTGAGAGATTTATACTGATGATGAGTACTGTCAGTTGGTGGAATATGAATCTTCTTCTAATGTTTGAAATAAAGATAAGATACCAAAAAGTTCATCAGAATACCTTACCACTAATGCCACCAGTTTTATATCGGGAGGAGCTACCTTGATAAAAAGTCATTAGTGTAACAACTATTATGGTTATAGTGTTTTAACAGACTAGTTGATCCCTGATAAACCTATCAGTATTACCTATACTGATTAAAAGATGAAATGAAGGATTTGGAGAAGAATAAAAAAGATAGCTACATTGATTTCCCCAAAGGAAGATATATATCGGTGGAAACTACACTAATGAAGAACCATTGTCCTTTTAGTTCAAAATTCAAAATAGAGAAAATTGATTTCTAATAAATTCACATATTGTGTAGATATAAGGATTCTCACAATGAAAATTTAGGAAAAACTATCATTACAAGTTGTTACTTTGATGCATTTACCATACAAGTGAAGATTTTCTGACATAGAAATTTGCAAAAAGAAAGGGAAGTTATATATAGAAGGATAATTTATTGATGCATAAGGAATTATGGTTGTAGAAAAATATGAGAAATTACAAAGGTGAAAATATTTTTACCTACGAGATATTTTTATCCAATGACTAGCTATAAGGAGTATTAAATAATTTTGGATGATGAAGAAATTTTTTTACAAAGTTAAAAGCAATTATCAAAATAATTAGTTATTTTATGTTTAGAGTTTTCAATTTTTTATTTTTCATAAACCAAGGGTTGTGTATTTTTGTAATGTAACTGTCTAAAGAACTCACTCGTACTTATAAAAGGGAAATCAAGACCAAGATATAGGGGATCACCAATAATAATATAAATATAATGTATCACGAAAATTGTGACACTTCTATGAATCCTTGCATGCAAGGAGACTCAAGAATGAGCCCTCACAAACCGACTCACAGCTCTCTATCCAAGAAGTGCAGGGGTTGATATTGAGGCCCTCAGATTGACCAAGTTACCCATGCAAGTACAAACTCAGAATGAGAGATTCAAAGATAAATAGCAAGCATGCTAATCTCCATCAATCTTGTTCATGCATGCAAATGAAACTAGTCTAAATGATTGCAATGCAAGAACTAAAACTAATTTACTAAAATGAAGATTAATCTATATGAAATCAAACTAAAATATGCAATCTAAAATAGTCTATATGAGATTAATCTATATGAAATTTAAACTAAAACAATGAGATAAATCAAATTAAAATGCTATGAGTATGTAAATATGCAATAATGAAATTCAAAACTCTATGAAAACTTGCAGCATAAGGATGATATGAAAATTCAGGATCCTCAACTGAGAACGAGAGGGCTCATTTTATAGTAAAATATGGATTTGAATGCAAATCTAGAAGCAATGTGGGATAAATGGAAAAGAGGAAACAAATGTCATTTTTAGCAAGTTTGTAGGAAAATGGAATTTCATTTATTTCATTTTTTATTAATTGATTTGTTTCCTTTTCCATCACAAGATATTTTGAGAAGATATTTTATTTATTTTGTTTTATTTAAAACAATAATATCTCTTTTAATAAAATAAAATAAGATTATATAATTTAAATATGAATATTAATTAAATAAAAAAAAGTCATTTAATTAAAAATGGATTTTAATTAAATAATATTATTTTATTTAAGGAATATTAATTTCAATTAAATAATATTATTTTATTTTTTTAAAAGGGATTTATTTAATTAAATAAAATTAATGAAATATCCAACCTTAGGGAGTATTGGGATAGTTGAAAATAATTCTGATTTGATCAAAAAGATTGATTCGAAGGTATAGTAAAGCATTGATTCAGAAATTGATTTTGACAAATTGAATAAATGGGGCCCAAAGTCTAGGTGACCATTTTAGGGTGCATACATTTTCCCCTCTTTAACTAATGTCTGATCAACTCGAGATCACATGCAGTCAAAGAATGGAATTGAAGTGTGAGATCGATTTGGGATCACAAAACAACCCACATGTGTGTTTGACGGATTGGAACACATCAAGACATAGATAAGGAGATTGAAAAAGACAAGGCCAACACCTGTGAATAGGTAATTGTCAAGTCTCAAACAAGAGATAAGAATCTCAAGCAAGGTTGCCCCAAGAGAAGCAATTGATAAATTTGATAAAGCTGAATCAATCATTGAAGATTGGTAGGTAATGCCCCCTCGTGATCGAAATCAAAATGAGATAGAGGAGAAATAGTAAATTGATAAATTTTATCAAATCAAACTAAAGATAAGGTACTTGATGTAAGATGAAAGATATCTAAATCATAGAACTAAGGTAACTTACCAAGAAAGATTATGCCCCAAGGTTGAATTAGAAGAAAAGAAGTGGGGTGAAAGTGAATGGAAGATAGAAGTTTGGAAGAAATGGAAAGAAATGGAGAGAAGAAAGAGAATTTGCCTCAAGAAAGAGAATGCCTCAAAATCAATCAACTATTTAAGATGGGAAATTTTGATTGAGATCATGAAAGAAGATAAGGAAATGAAGATCAGAACATGATCACAGTTGATTAAAAGTCCACAAGAAAGATGAAGGAAAACCCTCTCAAACTCATAATGCAGCCTAAAAGTGCAAATTTAACATGAAGTCTAAATAATGCAAGCTACATGAAAATGCAAAGGTGTACTTGCATGGGTAACATAGGTTTTTTGTGTTCATCATTCATTAGAGAGTGTAAAAGAACTTATTTTCATCATAGGGCCATTATTACCGGACATCAGACAATCACACAATCAACACTAGTCACAAACACAACTATGAAGATATGAGTGTGATTTATATCAGATTGGAATGTCGAAAGATTCTAACATGAGCATCAAAGACATAAAGGTCAAGATGACTGCAATGTTAGCTTACCCAATTTAACATAGAAAAACCACACTCACATCAAGTCATAAACGCTAGGATGACCATAAGACCAGTTGTACAAAAACTATCAAGGATGATGCCTTAAATCTCCTAAGTGTGTCAAGGAGACAAAAAGAGACACTGAAGAGGTTCATGACAACACCCAGAAGTATAAAGAAAATAAAAACATGCCCCATGCCCCAAGTCCTCTAGCTATGCATCACGGAGAGACTTGTTAGACAAGGACACTCAACGAAAATCAATATTAGTCAGCACACAGAAAAAAATCATTACATATCTCAAGCATTAAGTGTTGCATTTAAAAATTTTAAGTGTGTAAACTGATACTGAGTTCCGAGGATAAGGATCGAATGCTTGCTAGTAGGTAAGATCACATGACCAAACTGGATAAGACCAAACTAATAAGTGTTGAAAAACACTCAATGTCAAGGGTTGTGTTGAAAAAAATAGTTGGGTTGGTGTGGAAAAACACCATTTGTGAGGTGTCCTAAAGATGAGCATATCCAAGAGACCAATGCTAACATAGTGATGCCCCCTAGATAAGACAAAGACCAATTCCAAACCAAGACGACAAGGACAAGGCATGATGGAGAAAGGCTAAGTGTTGAGGACGCATGCTAGGAAATAGGGGTGCAAAGGTCTCAAGTAGCACCTGTTTCCAGGTTTTCACCACTTAGAAGAATTTTTTCAGGATTTTTTATTATTTTTTTTTTATTTTTTCTACCAAGGCGCCTGTTTCCAAGTTTTCACCAAGGCACTTTTTCTTTTTTTTTTTTGAATTTTTTTTGTATTTTTGAATTTTTTGATTTTTTTTTTTTGTATTTTTTTCAGCATCATATATGAATTTTTTTGGATTTTTTTCAGCATCAATAAGATATATACAAAGGATGCCCCCAGATAGAATGGGCATCAAGGATAGAACTTCTTCAGGTGCAAAACATTGATAGGCTCAGGGAGCTGCTCCCCCTCTTCAGTAGATAGTAGATAAGCACCTGTACCAAAAGCTGCTATGATAATGTAGGTTCCAAGCCAATTAGGTTTGAATTTTCCCTTTTGTTCTCTATTTTGTTGGTTCTTAGGATTCTCTCGCAGGACAAGATCTCCTACTTGGAATTCTCTAGGGCGAACCTTTTTGTTGAATGTTTTGGACATCTGCTTTTGGTAGACCCTGATATGGTCAAATGATGCTTTACACTTTTCATCCAGAAGTTCCAATTCTTGTAATCTCATGGCACGATAGTCTTCATCTATAACTAGACCTTTGAGAGAGACCCTAAGTGATGGAATCTCAACCTCTAAAGGTAACACTGCTTCAGCGTCGTATGTGAGGGAAAAAGGAGTAGCCCCAGTTGGAGTATGAATACTCATTCTATAGGCCCACAAGACCGGGTTTATCTATAGGTGCCAGTCTCTACCATTCTTATGAACTGTTCTATGTAAAATCTTGAGAATGGTTTTATTTGAAGCCTCTGCTTGACCATTTCCTTGCGGGAAGTAAATGGAGGACCAATGTTGCTTTATCTTAAATCTTTGGTAGAGTTGTGTAAGGTCCTTGTTTTTGAACTGACCTCCATTGTCAGTGATGATCTTAGATGGTACTCCATATCAATAGATGATATGGTTTAAAATTAATAAAGATATTGTCTTTCCTGAGGCAACAGAAAGTGGAACAGCCTCTACCCATTTTGTGAAGTAGTCAGTAGTAGTGATAATGAACTTATGTCCACCTGATGAGTTGGGATGAATCTACCCTACAAGGTCAAAGGCCCATCACTGAAATGGCTAGTGAGATATAGAAGGAATTAGCTCCCTACCTGGAGCATGTATCAGGTGTCCATGTTTCTGACATTTTTCACAAGACTTGGCAAAAGATACTGCATCTATTTGCATCATAGGCTAATAGTACCTTGCCCTAAGCAACCTTCTAGCCATGGAAAGACCATTAGAATGTCCCCCAAATATGCCCTCATGGATGTCAACTAGCACTTGATCGGATTCCTCCTTTTCTAAGCACCTAAGAAGTGTCCCATCTAGACCCCTCCCATACAAATCACCAGAGATGAGGGAATGATGAGAGGCATTAGGGACAAGGTTTCTTTTTTCAGATCAGTTAAATGTGTCAGGGATGATGCCATCACAAAGATATGAGTAAATAGCACCATAGCGGGAGGATTCGTGATTGACAAGGGCACAAATGATGTGGCTTTCTTGAGAGTCATAAATGGGATAATATAGCTCTTCCACTAGGAATTCATATCTGGACTCATGTTCCTCTAACTGAAGAAGTGAAGCAAGAATGGCCATAGCATCAGCTACTTTATTCTCAGCCCTAGGAATTTGTTGAAAGGTGACAAAAGTAAAGTACCATCTTAATGAATCAACCATTTTTTTGTAAGGTATCAACTTGTCATCTTTTGTTTGGTATTGCTCATTGACTTGATTGATGATCAGCTGAGAATCCCCATAGATATGTAGTTCTGTGATATTCCACTCTATAGCCATTTTTAGTCCATTTGTTAAAGCCTCATATTCAACTATGTTGTTTGTGCATGGGAAGAGTAATTTGTAAGATTTGGGAATAGTGTACCCATGTGGAGAGACAAACAACACACCAGCTCCAGAATCATTTTACATGTAGGAACCATCAAAGAATAGTTTCCAGGATTGCTCAGTCATGTACATAAGATGTTCATCTGGGAAATTGACTTGAATAGGCATATTATCTTGAATTGGGAAATTAGCCAGTTGATTTGCAATAGCCCGACCTTTGATTGCCTTGCGCTCAATATACTCTATGTCAAATTCAGAAAGAATCATCATCCATTTAGTGAGTCTACTCGTGAGAGCAGCTTTACCAAGCAAGTATTTGAGAGGATCAATTTTTGCTATGAGGTGTATGGTGTGCGCAAGCATATAGTGTCGCAATTTTTGAGAAGCAAACACTACTGCAAGGCAAGCTTTTTCAATACTAGTATAATTAACCTCATAAGAAACAAGAGTATGGCTAATATAATATATGGCCCTTTCTTTCCCTTGTTCATCTAATTGAGCCAACAATGCCCGCAGTGAAGATTCAGTAGCTGAGACATACAAAATGAGGGGTTTTCCTGGAATGGGAGGCATTAAAATGGGAGGACTTGCCAAGTATTCCTTAATTTGATCCATGCTCTTCTAGCAATCCTCATTCCAGACACATTGAACACCTTTATGCAAATTTTTGTTAAAGGGTTGCATTCTATCGGCCAATTATGAAATAAACCTCCTTATGGATTGAAGGCATCCTTGAAGACTCCTCATTTGACTAATATTTTCGAGAGGTGGCATGTCTATAATGGCTTGGACCTTTTCAGGGTGCACTTCTATCCCTTTGGCTGAAATGATGAATCCCAATAATTTTCTAGAAGTAACACCAAATGCACACTTTTTTGGGTTTAATCTTAGTTGAAATTGTTCCATGGGATCCAAAATTACTTCTAAATTAGCCAAATGTGTTCCTCTTTTCTTAGACTTAGCGAGGGTGTCATCCACATAATCTTCCATATTCTTATGCATCATGTCATGGAAGATGGTTGTCATAGCTCTTTGATAAGTAGCTCCTACATTTTTCAATCCAAAGGGCATGACGTTCCAACAATAAGTACCCCATGCACATGTGAATACATTTTTTTCCTGATCCTCAGGAACAATCTTGGCTTGATTATACCCAGAAAAACCATCCATGAAGGAATAGATCTCATAGCCTGTCGTCATGTCCACTATCATGTTTATGTTAGGAAGTGGAAAATCATCCTTTGGGCATGCTCTATTGAGATCTCTAAAATCTATGTAGATTCAGATGGATTTATGATGTTTAGAAATAGGTACAATGTTGGAAATCTAGTCAGCATAGTCTATGGCTCTAATGAATCCTGCACCAAGGAGCTTTTCTAATTCAGCTTTCACTAAAAGAGCTATATGAGGGTGCATTTTACTCAACTTTTGTTTGCCTAGTTTCACACCCAGAGCTATGGACAAATGATGCATAATGAGATTAGTGTCCAACCCTAGCATGTCTGAATATGTCCATGCAAAATTAATTTTCTTCTTTTGGAGGAACTCAGTGTAGGCTTTCTTTTCTTGAGGTGATAAAGATTTAGCCAAGTGTACAATTTTTGGAGCCTCTTCTGTGCCCAAATTAATAGCTTCTGTAGGTTCAACCAATACTGATGATCTATCCTAAAAATAGCTTGGGAGACTATCAAGTACCTCATCTGTAGGCACCTTAGAGAGGTTTTCACCCTTGGATACGTCTTTTATTTTTACTTTTTTTTGGTTCTGACACCGCCACACAGTGGTTTTCACCATCAGAACTCTTATTCTTTTTTTGTTTTCTTTTTATCTTGTGACTAAGGTACTTGATGTAAGGTTCTATCATACTGGTAGCTGGTTCACTAGTGGAAGAGACTATAGGTTCAATGGCATTTAGATAGTAGGTGATCTCATAGTCATTGTGAAATGTCAAGAGTTGAGGTTCTTGGTAATGTTGAGACCAATCAATAAGGTTGGGATCAATAAGGGGTAGGTTAATGACTGGTTCAATATTAAGGATATAGGTGATGTCATATCTGGTGACTGCAGAATTGGAGTTTGTCCAGTATCCCTCTAAGGTGTCTAAATCAGGATTTATCCTATCAAGCGAAGAATCATCTACTAATGTGACACGTGGGTTCCAATCTTCTAATCTGACACATGACTCATTAGCTACGTCAGGTTGAGAACTATAAGCATGGACAACATCCATATCCAAGTCAACTATTGTGTCTGAGAGTGAATCCCATTCAAACCCATGAGAGTCTGTTTCTAAATTATTCTTGGGGCCTCGTGATGTAGAAGTCTCAAGATTTGGAAGAGTTTCCCCTCCTCTAACAATTTTCTCAATCAAAAAGTTATTTGAATTATCACCATCCATTTTAGTTGGGATTGGGACACTATCCATAGTCAATCTTGCATTCATATAGTCACTATCTATCATAGCTAGGATAGGAGGACTATCAATTGTTAAATCTCTGGAATCTCCCCAAAGGAGATTTGTTGAAGGTACCCAATCATTTATCATGTCTTGTTGATTTGTCAAATCTGGTACATATTCTGTGTCATCTTCACTATCCCACCTATCAGGAATGGGAGCAGTGCACTTGTTATTCTTCATAAAACCTAGGCCAACTAGTTTCTTAGACTTACATCCAAAAAGATCATGATCAAGTGGTTTGGCTCTAGCATCTAACCTATGACTAAGAGGTCCATATCCTGGATAACCCATCTTCTTGACAAAAGTATATCCTCTCCCATAGGACTTAGGAGAGGGGGAGAAATTTTCATTGTGCTGGTACTTCTCCTCTTTGTATATCCAATCTTGAATAGCTACTTCCTCTTTTTCATCTTGTATTGGTACTGAGGATTCAACAAACTTGTCAAATAGTGTCATTGCCGAAGAAGACGGTTTCATCTCCTATGAAGGCTTTCCATAGGACCTAGGGGAAATAGGCATCTTTGAAAAAGAGTCAAGTTGATACCCCCCATGCCAAGGTCTACTGATTTAAACTTGTCTTGACAGTTTGTTAAAGTTGCTTGATAATCCTCTACTTCTCTATTAAGAGGGACATGAACATTAGTTGAGATTGAATTAACTGATAAGGTGTTATCCCCTAGTATGCAAATTTCTACTCTATTGTAGGGGAATGTAACACATTGGTGCTAGGTAGATGGAACTACTTACATGTCATGAATCCATGGTCTACCCAATAAAATGTTGTATGCAAGGGGTCCAGTATCAACAATTTGGAATAAGATATATTTTGCAACTGGGCCAATCCTGACAGGAAGGACAACTAACCCCTTAGAACTTCATTCTGCCTCATCATAGGCCTTTATAGTGATCTTCTTTTTAGTGTTGATCACCTCCTCTGAATAGCCCAAAGTTTTTAACAAACTTAAAGTACAAATATTGAGCCCAACACCTCCATCTATCAACATGTGCCTGACATGGGTTTTATGAATCATTACTTCAATGTGAAGAGCAAGATTGTGTGGATGGCTTAGGGATTTGTCATCATCTTCTGAGAAAGAGAGGTAATGTGAGCTAGTAATGTGATTCACCATGCCTTGAAATTGGTCTATATCTATGTTGTTGGGGACATTTTCTGTGTGCAAAGTGTCCTCAAGGATCTCCTTATGTCTAGGGGACAACTCTAGAAGCTCCAAGATTGAGATCTATGCTGGAGTTTTCTGTAACTGATCTACAAGATTGTAGTTTGGTTTGGGAGAAATGATGGACTTAGTGACATTCTTGGATGCCACTTGCTTGGGTTTATTGGATGGACCTGAACTAGGACCTCTAAGAACAATAGGGCCTTGGCTCCTAGTAACAGCATTAAGGGCTTGAGAAGATAACCTAGAATGAGGACCTCTTAGCACCACAACAAGTTCTTTGTCAAAGATAGGGGGACTATCATAACCATGTGGGTCCTTACTCCTCATCATATTAACAATTGGATCCACAACTTCAAGCATGTTTACCACATTTTCTACTGTTGTGTAAGTGTAGTTGATTGCAGCCTTGCCATCCTTTGGTTTAGAGGTTTCCCCCTTGTCATACTTAGGCAACGGCTCTTTAAATGCTTTGTGATCAGCATTGGTGTTCAGTCCATCCACCTTAAGCTTTCCATTCTCAATGAGATCTTGGATAATGTGCTTGAGTTTCCAACAATTCTCAATGGTATGCTCAATGCCATTATGAAACATGCAGAAAGCCTTCTCATCCCACCAATGTGGCTTAATGTTAGGGATGTAATGTTTTGCAAGATCCTGAGGATGTGCCAAGTTGTTAGCAATGAGAGTTTTGAGAACATCCTCATATGAGTCACCCAATTTGGTAAATTTCCGCTTCTCCTTTTTGGGCCTCTCCTGATATCTTGGTTTACTTTCTTACTGAGGAGGTGCATTGAGCTTCATAGCTTGAACTGCACTGGACAAGTGAAGGACACCTTTATCTTTAGGTTGGGGAGAGTCTACAACTCCATCATTGACAACTTGTTTGTTCTTGTTCCAATAGTTGTTCTTCCCTTTATCCTTGTTGTTTTGTTGACCATTGTTGCCATTGTTGCTATGTCTAGTCAAAATGCCTTGTTCTTTTAGAACATCCTCAATGTGGCATGTAGTTTCAATCATGGTATCAAAGGAATTGAAGACTATCTTTTTAATCTCATATCTCATTTTAGGCACCAAGTTACTAACAAGTATGTCAATCTTTTCATCCTCATGGATCATCCTAGGATACCGAGAGCACTGTCTCCTCCACCTTTGCAAGAAGGTAACAAAGGGTTCCCCCTGATTTTGTTTCAAGTTGCATAGGTCCAACATAGTAATAGATCTTGACAGATTATATGTGAAGTGTTGAATGAATCTATGAATAAGTTCTCTAAAATTCTTGACAAGGGGAGTGATATTGGTAAACCATTCCATTACTTGTCCTTTAAGACTTCTAGGGAATAACCTCATCAAATAAGATTCATCCTGATGGAATTCAAAACTCATAGTATAGAACTGGTGCACATGGTCGTGTGGATCACCACTGCCATCATATTTATCATATTGAGGGAATTCCACCCTCCTTGGAAAATCCTTCATACTCACACTCTTATCAAATGGATTAGGAAAAATCGAGTCTAGTGAGAATGAGCTCTTAGGTTGCATCATTTTCTCCATCATTTGCTTCATTTGGTGAATTTATTCCTCTTGAGAGGGATTTTTCTTTTGTATTTTTTTGTCCACATCAAAATTATAAGGGACTCTGGCGCCCTTGTTGATTAGACTTTCCAAGAATTTATCTTTGTTTTGTTCCAAATACCTATCCACATACTGTTGGAAGATAGGCTCTTGTTGCATTTGCATAAAGTCTTGAGTATCAAGGTCATATTGTGAGCTAACACCTCCATGTTGGGAACCATGATGTACATGTTGGGAGTGTGGTCTTGAGATTCTGGGAGGGGTTTGCCTCCTATAGTGAGCATACTGAGAGGCCCTTCTTCCTCTAGGACTAGGAGATCTAGAAGGGGTTCTTGACCACCTTCTACTTCTTGGTGTTCTGGAAGGGGTGGAGGGAGAAGAATTATTTCCACTATTGGCACCCCTATTGTTGAATTGAGTGTTTAATTATTGGGCTAACAGCCTATCTTTCTCCTCTTCGAATGATTTTCTCTCTATGTCCAACAAGGCTCATTGTTCCTCTTCTAGAAGCCTAAGTTTTTCTTCTTTTGCAGCTCGTTCACTTTTTGCAGCCTATTTTTCCTGCTCAATTCTTTTTAGCCTCTCACTTGTATGCCTTGAGGTTGTTTGAAGTGGAGAGTTTGGTCTTGAATGTTTGTACAAATCATTGGTATACGTTGCATTGACATGAGCATCACCAGGTTCATTGCCTTGGTCTTCATTTTGTGACCATTGTTCTAGGTGAGCTCGTCTCTCATGCCTTTCAGCTTGTTGATGTGCATCTAGGTACCTAGTGCTGATGGGGGGTGAACTAGGTTGAGCATCATGAGAGGAATTACCAAATAAAATCTTATCTCTGTGTCTTTCATAGATATCATGAAGGGTTTGATCCATGGCTTCCCTCTCCCGCCGAGTGATAGTATAACTCATATCCATACCTGAGTGGGAAGGTGCTAAGGGGGTACTCAAATCACTAAAATGGCTCTTTGGGTCAAACCAAGTTCCAGACTTACTCCTAGGTGACTGGTCAAATATTGGTTCCTTTTCCTTTCTCTTTTGATTAGTCTGAAATGGGGGTAGTTTGTTGAAGAGTATCTGAGGTCACTTTCCTTGGCTCACTTGATATCTTGTTGTTGCTGACATGAAAGGGAGAGTTCAGGAAAATAAACAATTCTAGGAAATGTCAACACCAGACTAGGATAGTAAAATTTCTCTTATCTGAGAGACATGGTGAAATAGAACTATTGCAAATAGGTGCAAACCAACACTGCCACAGAGGTGCTCAATTCTTGGGTGAATACCCTAGCACGTATGGATCAGGAGGATGACTTACACAAAGTATACTGGGTTTGAATTGCATGAAAATGGGTGGATGAAGAGATTACTAGCACTCTCCAAGTGTGTTATCAAAGAGTCTAAAAATTTATCTATTTGATAGGAACAGTTCCTGATTTGCCAATCTCAAGAAAAATCTCTTATAAGATCAAGGATTACTAACTCAAAATGCCAAGGACATAAGAACCCTAAATATAGAACAGGTCTCTAGAACTAGGACAAGTCACCTAATCGAAGAACTCAGTATTTCAGTTTGTTGTTCATTTTCAAAGATGAAGGAAGTACATCAACATATTTTTAGCATTGGTCAGGCACATAAGATAGCAATCAAGGAGTTTAAGCAATCAGTTGTCTTCAAACAATGAGCAAGGGGCAAAGCAACCTTGCACATGAACAAGAATAGTGACTTATTATGCTACTCCTTAAAGATGCTACTTGTGTATGTTCTTAAAGATGTTTTAGCAGGCACTCAAAACACAACAACATCCTAGCAAGCTATCTACAAGGATATACATGGCTTTTCTAAAGGGTGTCCTCGATATATGCAAGGTATGTGAGGCCCAAATCCATAGATGAAAAGAATCAAAAATCACACAGCTGGGGGGAGATGGTAACCCAAATCTCCTCCTTCACTTCTCAAAGGTATAAAGTTCTTTGAGGCTTAGCCAAGAGTGAAATCTATCTCATTCCTAAGAGAGGTGTCTTTGGATTCACCTCCTAATATTTATACTCCGCCAGAACATGAGAGTTAAGGTCATCCCTTGAGGTGATGAAATCCCCAAGCAGGCCTTCTAAAAATGAAAAAGTAAGTAATTCTCTATCAAAAAGTATTGGAAAGCACTAAAGGTGGAACACTTAATGCTTAGAGAAAATATGAGGTGAGTCCACAAGGTGGAACACTTAACACCTCACACAAGCTACAAACGAGTCCACAACCTAGAAAACAAGTGAGTTCCAGAAAGCACAAAAGGGTTTCCTAGTGGAACAATTAACGCTTCTTTCCTGTAGACCCCTCCCCTTTAATGTGGCACTGACCTTGCAACCACGGGGTGGAATGAGGGGCCGATGAATTAGCAAGTCCAATAACCTAAGATAGCAATCTAGATCAATCACAAGTAATCTAAGACTGCTAATCAATACTACTAATATTTGAAACCAAGAATTACTTAATGTTAAAAGACATGCATGCACTTAAACACAAACTTCTATGAAAGAAAATCTATGTTCATTTATTTCCCCTTAAGAGCATAAAAGAAATGTGTTTTAGGAAAGCGTGTAACACTCAAGCCCAACACATGAGAAGTTCATTTTTATGCCCAAACCAAGTGTTATAGAAATTGTAAGAACTCACCTTAGGTCCAAAGATTTGCAATCCAGAATTTAGCACACGTCTGAAAGTACAAAATCAAGACGAATCAATGGCAAACTGTAAGCATTAGAAATCAAAATCCTGATCAATGACATCGATAGAATAATAATGATTAAGTTATTAAACCCAATCAAAAATTAAAAAAAACATGACATTGACAGAATAATAATTTAATTCATTCATGTTTGCATTTGTTTGTTTTCAATTCCCAAAAATTCATTTGTTTCAATTCATGCACAAGGACTTAAGCTACCAAAGGGCCTTGCAAATTAGTTACCCTCCAAAAACACATGCCAGTCATAGATTCTAAAGGCGCGAATGATCTTAAAAATATTATTGTGCAGTTTAAAGAGAAAATTTACACTCAATTGCAACAGCAACTACAACAAAATCTTCCAAACTATGATGCAACATCTGCTTAATGTTTAAACACAAGCTGCAAAATCCATCACAGACATTAGCAAATGATATCAATCTCAATTGCCACAACAACTACAACAAAATCTTCCAAACTATGATGCAACATCTGTAGACATTATTGACACTTCCCTTCAATCCACAATGGCTGTTAAAATAAATCTGACTTAAACATTAATCAATGTTTAGTGAACAATCAAAATGCTACCGTTTATATTGTCTTCAAACTACTTGATGATATGCTTCATGAGAATAATGTCTCATGGCGTATGATAGTTCAAGTGAAAGCATAGAACAATATAATAGAGCTAAGAGATCATTGCCCATATGTTTTCGTTAATATCCTAGCAAGGTCAGTGTATTCATCTCATCAGAAATTCACCTGAGGACAATTACTTTTATAAACAGAATCATATTTTCTTCCACAAGACAAAATATCATAATAACCTAGATCTCAATAAAAAAGATCCCATAAAATTTTCTAACTTAAAGAGTATCAGTAGCAGCGTTTTCATATGCTCCTTCTAAACCCAACTTTCCATTCTGGTCATAAAACAATCTTTTTACATCATCAGATAAAACATCATATGCTGCACAAATTTCCTTAAGTTTTTCCTTTGCTTCTAGACTCTTATTCATATCTGAATGATACTCTTTATCAAGAGTTTGTTGATCAATCATAGTTGGTTTCCCGAGAAAAGAAACAATGTGCCAGAGGAATGAATATTGATCTGAGAATGGGCTACAGAATTAAAAACTGATACATAAATTAAAATATTCACATTGATGAAACCCAATTTCCAAATAGCATTAAATTCTTTTCATGAATCAAATCGATGCCAATGATCAAGTTATGATTGATCAAAACAAAGATACTCAAATAACATGCAGTGAAACTAACATGTGAAACTAACATGCAGCATCAAAACATATGGATATGAATAAATACTATATGAGAATGTTGTAAAAAAAAGGATATTTGATCCTATGTATTGTGTCGAAGATGCACTCATAGAAGGCATATTCACAAAGCTTTTGGATTGAGTCAATGAGTCAGAATAAAATTCCATGGCAAATTTCTCATATGAATTGAATTCTCATTGACTGGAAGTTGAATGTAATGGCAAGATTAGTTAAAAAATAAGAACCAAAAGAGACTTATTAAAATATATACCAAAGCTTAATCTCAAACCCATGTATTTTCACATGGCAGATACAAAATAATCCTCTCAGTGCTTAATAAACATTTATGGCATAGATATACCAGATTCAAACATTTCTACAGTCTTACAATACCCAGTATCAAACCCACTCTCTGAGACAATAACCGTGAGTTCAGGGTTTATCATAACAGAGATGAAGATGAAAATAAATTACTGAAACATGTTACATTATACTAAATGAAATCAACTCCAAGACTCTAATACTGTGAATTAAAACAAATAGAGATCTTTAAATTCTAATTGCCAAAAGTTTAACCCATCTTGAAAATATGTAATCAAGCAAGAAATTCAGAACAGAGAAATGAAACAAGTAATTGAAGAACCGAAATTCATTAACCAAAATAGAGAAGTTTTAAACCGATTTTGATTATAACACGGTGGGTGCCAAAATGTGTACACGAAAATGTGACACTTCTGTGAATCCTTGCATGGAAGGAGACTCAAGAATGAGCCCTCACAAACTGACTCACAGCTCTCTATCCGAGAAGTGTAGGGGTTGATATTGAGGCCCTTAGATTGACCAAGTTACCCATGCAAGTACAAACTCAGAATGAGAGATTCAAAGATAAATAGCAAGCATGCTAATCTCCATCAATCTTGTTCATGCATGCAAATGAAACTAGTATAAATGATTGCAATGCAAGAACTAAAACTAATTTACTAAAATGAAGATTAATCTATATGAAATCAAACTAAAATATGCAATCTAAAATAGTCTATATGAGATTAATCTATATGAAATTTAAACTAAAACAATGAGATAAATCAAATTAAAATCCTATGAGTATGTAAATATGCAATAATGAAATTCAAAACTCTATGAAAACTTGTAGCATAAGGATGATATGAAAATTCAGGATCCTCAACTGAGAACGAGAGGGCTCATTTTATAGTAAAATGTGGATTTGAATGCAAATCTAGAAGCAATGTGGGATAAATGGAAAAGAGGAAACAAATGTCATTTTTAGCAAGTTTGTAGGACAATGGAATTTCATTTATTTCATTTTTTATTAATTGATTTGTTCCCTTGTCCATCACAAGATATTTTGAGAAGATATTTTATTTATTTTGTTTTATTTAAAACAATAATATCTCTTTTAATAAAATAAAATAAGATTATATAATTTAAATATGAATATTAATTAAATAAAATAAAGTCATTTAATTAAATAATATTATTTTATTTAAGGAATATTAATTTCAATTAAATAATATTATTTTATTTGTTTAAAAGGGATTTATTTAATTAAATAAAATTAATGAAATATCCAACCTTAGGGAGTATTGGGATAGTTGAAAATAATTATGATTTGATCAAAAAGATTGATTCAAAGGTATTGTAAAGCATTGATTCAGAAATTGATTTTGACAAATTGAATAAATGCGGCCCAAAGTCTAGGTGACCATTTTAGGGTGCATACATTTGCCCCTCTTTGACTAATGTGTGATCGACTCGAGCTCACATGCAGTCAAAGATTGGAATTGAAGTGTGAGATCGATTTGGGATCACAAAACAACCCAGATGTGTGTCCGACAGATGGAAACACATCAAGACATAGATAAGTAGACTGAAAAAGACAAGGCCAACACCTGTGAATAGGTAATTGTCAAGTCTCAAATAAGAGATAAGAATCTCAAGCAAGGTTGCCCCAAGAGAAGCAATTGATAAATTTGATAAAGCTAAATCAATCATTGAAGTTTGGTAGGTACTGCCCCCTCATGATCGAAATCTAAATGAGATAGAGGAGAAATAGTAAATTGATAAATTTGATCAAATCGAACTAAAGATAAGGTACTTGATGTAAGATGAAAGATATATAAATCATAGAACTAAGGTAGCTTACCAAGAAAGATTATGCCCCAAGGTTGAATTAGAAGAAAAGAAGTGGGGTGAAAGTGAATGGCAGATAGAAGTTTGGAAGAAATGGAAAGAAATGGTGAGAAGAAAGAGAATTTGCCTCAAGAAAGAGAATGCCTCAAAATCAATCAACTATTTAAGATGGAAAATTTTGATTGAGATCATGAAAGAAGATAAGGAAATGAAGATCAGAACATGATCACAGTTGATTAAAAGTCCACAAGAAAGATGAAGGAAAACCCTCTCAAACTCATAATGCAGCCTAAAAGTGCAAATTTAATATGAAGTCTAAATAATGCAAGCTACATGAAAATGCAAAGGTGTACTTGCATGGGTAACATAAGTTTTTTGTGTTCATCATTCATTAGAGAATGTAAAAGAACTTATTTTCATCATAGGGCCATTATTACTGGACATTAGACAATCACACAATCAACACTAGTCACAAATGCAACTATGAAGATATGAGTTTGATTTATATCAGATTGGAATGTGGAAAGATTCTAACATGAGCATCAAAGACATAAAGGTCAAGATGACTGCAATGTTATCTTACCCAATTTAATGTAGCAAAACCAAACTCGCATCAAGGCATAAACACTAGGATGACCATAAGAACAGTTGTGCAAAAACTGTCAAGGATGATGCCTTAAATCTCCTAAGTGTGTCAAGGAGACAACAAGAGACACTAAAGAGGTTCATGACAACACCCACAAGTAGAAATCAAATAAAAACATGCCCCATGCCCCAAGTCCTCTAGCTATGCATCACGGAGAGACTTGTTAGACAAGGACACTCAATGAAAATCAATATCAGTCAGCACACAAAGAAAAAAATCATGACATATCTCAAGCATTAAGTGTTGCATTAAAAAATTTTAAGTGTGTAAACTGATACTGAGTTTCGAGGATAAGGATCGAATGCTAGCAGGTAAGATCACATGACCAAACTGGATAAGACCAAACTGATAAGTGTTGAAAAACACTTGATGTCAAGGGTTGTGTTGAAAAACACAGTTGGGTTGGTGTGGAAAAACACCATTTGTGAGGTGTCCTAAAGACAAGCATATACAACAGACCAATGCTAACACAGTGATGCCCCCTAGATAAAGACAAAGACAAATTCCAAACCAAGGTGACAAGGACAAGGCATGATTGAGAAAGGCTAAGTGTCAAGGACGCAAGCTAAGAAATAGGGGTGCAAAGGTCTCAAGTAGCGCATGTTTCTAGGTTTTCACCACTTAGAAGAATTTTTTCAGGACTTTTTATTATTTTTTTGTATTTTTTGCTACCAAGGCGCCTGTTTCCAGGTTTTCACCAAGGCACTTTTTCTTTTTTCTTTTTTTCTTTTTTTAATTTTTGGATTTTTTTTTGTATTTTTGAATTTTTTGATTTTTTTTTTTTGTATTTTTTTCAGCATCATATATGAATTTTTTGGGAATTTTTTCAAGATCAATAAGGTATATACAAAGGATGCCCCCAAACAGAATGGGCATCAAGGATAGAACTTCTTCAGGTGCAAAACATTGATAGGCTCAGGGAGCTGCTCCCCCTCTTCAGTAGATAGTAGATAAGCACCTGTACCAAAAGTTACTATGATAATGTAGGGTCCAAGCCAATTAGGTTTGAATTTTCCCTTTTGTTCTCTATTTTGTTGGTTCTTAGGATTCTCTTGCAGGACAAGATCTCCTACTTGGAATTCTCTAGGGCGAACCTTTTTGTTGAATGTTTTGGACATCTGCTTTTGGTAGACCCTCATATGGTCAAATGATGCTTTATATTTTTCATCCAGAAGTTCCAATTCTTGTGATCTCATGGTGTGATAGTCTTCATCTATAACTAGAGCTTTGAGAGAGACCCTAAGTGATGGAATATCAACCTCTAAAGGTAACACTACTTTAACACCGTATGTGAGGGAAAAAGGTGCAGCCCCAGTTGGACTAAAAATACTCATTCTATAGGCCCAAAAGGTCAGGTTTATCTGTAGGTGCCAATCTCTACCATTCTTATGAACTATTCTATGTAAAATCTTGAGAATGGTTTTATTTGAAGCCTCTGCCTGACCATTTCCTTGCGGGAAGTAAATGGAGGACCAATGTTGCTTTATCTTAAATCTTTGGCAGAGTTGTGTAAGGTCCTTGTTTTTGAACTGACCTCCATTGTCAGTGATGATCTTAGATGGTACTCCATATCAACAGATGATATGGTTTAAAATGAATAAAGATATTGTCTTGCCTGAGGCAACAGAAAGTGGAACAGCCTCTACCCATTTTGTGAAGTAGTCAGTAGTAGTGATAATGAACTTATGTCCACCTGATGAGTTGGGATGGATCTACCCAACAAGGTCAAAGGCCCATCGCTGAAATGGATAGTGAGATATAGAAGGAATTAGCTCCCTACCTGGAGCATGTATTAGGTGCCCATGTTTCTGACATTTTTCACAAGACTTAGCAAAATCTACTGCATCTATCTACATCATAGGCCAATAGTACCCTTCCCTAAGCAACCTTCTAGCCATGGAAAGACCATTAGAATGTCCCCCACATATGTCCTCGTGGATGTCAACTAGCACTTGATCGGATTCCTCCTTTTCTAAGCACCTAAGAAGTGTCCCATCTAGACCCCTCCTATACAAATCACCAAAGATGAGGGAATGACGAGAGGTGTTACGGACAAGGTTTGTTTTTTCAGATTGATTAAATGTGTTGGGGATGATGCCATCATGGAGATATGATTAAATAGCACCATAGCGGGAGGATTTGTGATTGACAAGGGTACAAATGACGTGGCTTTCTTGAGAGTCATAAATGGGATAACGTAGCTCTTCCACTAGGAATTCATATCTGGACTCATGTTCCTCTAACTGAAAAATGTAGTAATAGAAAATGTAGCTCTCAGAGTCTACTTTTCAAATATGTAATTTATTTAAATACCCACATGGTATAAATTGCTTTTTAGTAGGAGTGTTTATAAACCATGTTTTCAAAATGCCTGTTTCAAGACCATACCATAGTCGTGTATGGACACCATATTTTGACGTAAATAAATGAATTTTTGTAAATCCTTCTGGGGAAATATACCTAAGACACCAAATATTGGTCAGCATATTTTTTCTTATTTTTTTATTGAATATGTTTTTTTTAATTAATTTTTAATTGACTATAAAATACATTTTGAAAACCTCTGGTGTACGGACACCATAATTTGATGAGAATTTCATATTTTTTCAAAATTCTTTTTTTTATCTTCAAAAGAATTGTATCTAGATTGGTCTCATATAATTTATTTTCCAAGAAACCTAAAAACAAAAGAGTTATTAATGTTTTAGTGAGCCTCATTATTTTACGTTTAGGTACCACTTTTAACTAATAAATAATGCAAAAATAGTAAAAATAATCACATCACTATGGAATTTACATTTTTGAAATTAGGAGAGTGAGAACTCTAATGGTTTTTTTTTTCGTAAAATGATACGATCAGGAAGGCCCTCAAAAAATTATGGCAAGGCAGAAATTTGGCATTCTAGTGCCTTAACCAAATTTTTGGAGGTCAAGGCATAGGCTTGGTTCTACCAAGCCTAAACCAAACTGAATTTGAAACAAAATTCGAGGCGGATGTGTGCTTCCCACTCATGTCTTAAGAAATGGGCGCCCATTTTTTAAAAAAAAATTCAAAGTGTTAAAATGCATTTTTAAATCTTAAAAAAAAAAAAAAAAATTTTTAGAAACGGGCACCCTTTTTTTGAATTTAGGATCGGGTGCCCAAACCTAAAATAGGCGCCCATTTTTTGAAAATGGGTGCCCGTTTCGAGTGACATCTCTCATTTCTAAAAGACTTCCGCGGAATTGTCCCCCAACTCCAAACTCTTACCCCCTACAGAGCCTAAAGTGCAAGAGAAGATGATCATATTCAATCATTCTCATTCATTGGCCAAGTCAGTTGAAAAGTCCAAGAATTTATTTACGAAAGCTCATAGGATTTTCAATCTATTGATTTGGGAAACAACACCCTTCTCTTCTTCTTCCCTACCCCTATCTCCATCCATCCCCTACCTCTCTTTCCATCTTCCCCCTACCTCTCTTCCATTTTTTTCTCATCTCCCTTTGCATCTCTCTCTCTCTCTCCTTCTTCTTCTTCTTCAAGGGCATTGGGAATAAATATTTCCAATAAATATCTTCTTCTATAGATATAGATTTAGTGATTGAAGACTAACTTAAATTGAAATGGAACTTAATAAATACAAACTACCAAAGGTAACATGAAATGAATTAAAACTTGAATCATGACTACAATAGGTCCCTATCATGACAAAATATCTCTAAAAATGCTTGAATTTACAAAGCGATTAATAACTAGGTGCATCACTTAACTCATGGATTAGATATCCTATCTAAGTAACTATATTTCTTGTAATGAAGGCTTATTTAATCATTAACCTAGGGAAATGAAATTGAAATGGGTATGCATAGTTTATGGACTAAGTTCCTACTAGAGACATGCTATCTCTAAGATGGAGGAAGTAAAATTCTTGAAAGTAACTCTATTCTATGGTGGCAGGAAATAAATACTTGAAGGTACTTTAAACTAAAATAATTTCCAAATAAAATTCTAAATTTAATTCATCCAACTAATCAAGACAAATTTTAGGTTGAATCAAATAGGGACTACTCTTCCTACTCTATTAGTAGGAACAATCATAAGAAATGACTTCCAGTGGTTGCAGGAATAGGCCAATTCCATAATTGAAATGAAATGTTGTAGGAATGTAAACTAATACTAAGGGATACTCACCAAGTGGACCCCCTTGACTATGTGAGTCTAGAACTCAGTTAAAAACTAATTATTTTCAAAACTTCATTATTTATTCATATAATAGAAATAGTGTTGATTATATTCATGAAAACTAAACTTAGATAAAACAACATATGCTATTACAAACTCACTCTCTTTTATCTTTCTTTTATGGGAGGGTAAAGTTGCTTATTTATAATGAAACTAACTACTAACTAACTGATCACACTCTATAAATAGGTGGATTCACATTAGTGCATCCTTTGAAGATGAATCATAAACATCAATAAAATAAGGAATAAGAAACTCACTCAACAGAGTGAAGAACAAATTTAGCATCTACTACTTCCTAGATTTTCTTAGAATTAAGAATATCCCTCTTAACTTGATCTTTTCTTGGTTTTTTCCATCATTATCCATGAGCTTCTCCAATGACCACATCTTTATGTGCAATACTATGTCTTCACAACTAACCATTTGGACACCATGATGGACACTCTTCTTTAATGATATGACTGGCATAATAATGTTAACAATGAAAACATATATATCCAATATGAAACATATATCCATATCCACTTAATTAAATATCCAATAGAACATATTAATATTATCATATATAAGTATATTGCATAATGTCACGAAAGTATTTATGTTCAACCATGAAACTTAAGTCTTTTGGCTGCATGCCAACAAAGCTAACCAAAAAAAAAGATGGATAAGTTTGAGGATTATATAGAGAATAATCCTACAGAAAAACCTTGACAAAACATGACAAATACTATTAGGAATATGGAAAAATTAGCATCCTATCATTAAGTGTAAAAATTACTCAAGAGAATTAAAATAAATAGTTCCACCATGCCACGTCGTATGGTTATTACACAACATACCTATGAAAAATTAAATAACTATCCAACACCGGTAATACATTTTTTGTCCGGATACATACATATTTGTAGCTATTCCAATTGGTATCTTGGTAGTCGGGGGAAGATTGTTAGAAAGTAAAGATCCCTTGGTATAACTAAGAGTAGGGAGTGAATTAGTTATACAACTTAAACAACTTTCTACTCAACTATGGATATCATTTACCACTTTTATGTACATGCATATAGTAAATTACTAAAAAGTAAAATCAATCTTAAAATAATGAAAAAAATAACACCATATTTTATTAACTAGGTCTACATGTTTCCATTAATGACAACCCTATCATATCCACTTAGCCAAATTGCCAACAATCACCCCCTTTGGCATTGATGGCAACATATGAAAAATTAGCTAAGTGTGCATAGTTACAAAATCTTCATAATTGGCCTATGAAAACTTTATGTGAAAACTATGTGGATCATCTATCTATTTACCATCTTATACATGATGTATTCCCCCTTTCTATATTCTCCTATACATTTCCTTATGCAATGTTTTTATCTACTTCTCCCCCTTTGACATCAATTACAAAGGTAGGGTAAAAATTCTATATACATGTCAAAAAAATTCTTCTTACCTTCATTTGTATCCTTCAAGGCTATGATAATTATGGTGGTAGCTGAATGAATCCCATAAGTTGCATACAATCCACAAATCTGGTCTTCAAATTTACAATTTTTGTGTCCCAAGAGTTCTTCATTTTTAATCATTTTCCAAGTGACCCACACAATCCATAAGCTGTTACTTTTTTTCCTGTTACATTTATAAGTGAAAATTTCCCAAAAGTTATCCTTAAAACTATCAAATATTCGAGTTCTTTCTACAATAGATAAAGTTTTATGTATAATTGGCCTATAAATAGGTTGAATCTCTTTAATAGCACGTCCTTATTTTGATGGAGAGTAGTCAACTCTTCATATGCTTGGTCTATCTTATTTTCCTCACTAATTATTCTTACCTCATTTCTCTTTATATTCTCATCCATATCATCTATTTCCTTTTATTTGGCTGCAATGGTATCTCTTGTACTAAAAATGTGTTTGTGTGTCCTTGCACACTCAGGAAAATATATTTCCCTTCTAAAATTATAGATCTTATATCCTTTATGCACTTATCTAAGTGTTCCAAGTTTTTCTTGATATTCTCATTTAACTTGTTGAATAACTCTGATTCATAATTTTTTTGGTTTGTTGTCTTTGTTGTTTCTTTTACTGAAGAAAATTGTGCATCAAATTCTTCAATAACATTTTCTAGCGTCTTCTCCTTCTCATGCTCAACAAATTGAATTTGATATGGTAATGTTTTATGTAGTCTGTCAAGTGCTAGATCTACACATTTGTCTACTAGTTTTTTTTTCATTTTTTTTCCTCAATACCCTATGAAAATGGAAGTGCTGACACTTGCATATACTTTAATGGATCTATCACTCCTTTGAGTAAATTTCAAAGATCATAATGTGATGAAGATGTTTCCACTTTTTTTGTACTTTTTTTTGTTTGTGTTGGAATAATTTGTTTTGTCTGTTATGTTTCTTCCTTCTTTTGTTCGATACTCTTATCTTTTTTCTTTGACTCCTTTTATTTTGTGGAGGTGTAATAGAGCGTTCTTGAAGTGCCTGAGTTGTCTTTGTATCTGATTGTTGTTGTAGCTCACCTCGTTGAGTATTTTCTTGCTCTTTACTTTTCTCTTTTTGTTGGTCAGGTTCACTCATTTACATATCCTTGCCCAAATTGCCAACATCTTGTGTTTGATCTTTAAATGGGTCCTCTTTATCATTGATTGGGTCCAATGTAATCCCAACTCCTTCAATAATCAAATTTGGTTGTTTACTTGCACTTTGTTGATTATCCATTATAGGTACTTGAATTGAAGCTTCAACCAACTTCTTCAATGCATCTTTCGCTATTTGTTCAGTCTCTATGGTAATCTCAATGTGTTTTCCCAACATATATAAATTTATTCTTTTCTTGCTTGGGGAATTATTCATGATGCTAACTACCTTCTTTAATTGTTCTTCCAGTATATTGGGACTGATTTTTCTTACTACATCATTTCTTAAGTTAAAATCATCTTCCTTTCCCGAATTGCAAACACAATTGTCCTCTATTTTTCCTTGGTATTATTCTAATTGGAGGCATCTTATGTGATCTTATATAAGGCATCGTTGGTGGAATCATCATCAATTTGTATATTTTCATCATATCATGTTCTATTCTCTTACATGAGCTATGTTGTACATGTAGTAATATAAAGTGTCATCTTTCTTTGTACTTTGTCATTGATGACATATTTGATGTAATCCTTCTATACTCAATAGATTTGGAAGTATCTTGTGAGACTTGGTGCATGGATCCAAAGGAAAGGAGACTTAGAACATACCAATTTTTCATTAGCAAGTACCTAGATGATGTTCAAGTAGTTATCTCCATGCTTGATCTATATGATATTATAGTGGGTGATTCATCAATCATTCTCCATTGACACTGGTACTCATTTTTGTCACACTTTGACATTTTTGATGTAGAATTGGCCCTATTTTCTTCTTATAGAGGAGTACTAGTTATCATCTTGGACCATATTTGTAGGAGAATTTTAATTGAAGAGATCATTCATGGTATAAATCCTATTTTCTCTTATGGGGCAACCGGTTCCTCACATGACGTGTTTTTCTTCTCATTGAGAGAATTGTGTGTTTTTATCTCTCTTATGGAGGGGTTTTTTCTCCAATGTATTTTTCTCCTTTTTGTTTGTTTGTGAGAGATTTTATCTCATTTTTACATGGGTACCTAACATATCCTAGTAGGTGGGACCCATCTTGAATTTTCATCTTTTATATATTCGTGCTAAGTTGCAAGGGGTGTTGGACTAATTAAGGCATTTCACCTTGTTATTTCTCACCTAGGTACTAATTACACTTTACCAAAAGCTTAATTAGAAACCACATATGATATTTTAGGAATATTTTCACTTTAGGTGGTGTTATCACAATCCACATTATGTGTTGGCTCCACCTTTAGTGCATCCTTATAGGATCAAATTCTACCAAACATTGCATCCTTGTTTATAGAGTCAAACATTGATGACTTGGAGGAAGCAATTGAGGACCTTAATATCCTCTTATGTGATAACTCCTATGGAGTTGATATAGATTCTTCTAATATTATAGGTGCATCTTTAGACCCATTTGTTCTCTCTTTGCCTATATTTTCTTGTATTTTAGTAGTACCAGGTTCTCATTGGTTAAGATATCACCATATAGCCAAGGTCACTATACTTGAATCTTCTATAGTAATTGATTTATCTTATTAGTATTTGTCACACTTTGATATTTCCTTAGAGACATGTGAGAAAAAATTGAAAGGTTATTATTTTCTTTGGACTATATTCTACATTGGTCTTCATTGGGTTCTAGATTTTTCTCTTCATGAATGTTGCTTAGAACATCTAATTTGATTATGAAAACTTACAAAATCCACATGGGACTACTGAGAATTTTTAAAATGTTATCTTACATTTTGATTCCTTTCCACCCAATTCCTATCTACAATGGGAATATTTCCTTCATTTGTTTTTGGTTTTCTTTCTTCCTAAGAGAAGTGATGTGGGAGCATCAATAAAAAAAAATACTTTTCTTATTTACCTATGTTAGGGGATAGTTATGGACCATAGGAAACAGTTGAAAGACAAAAATGAAACAAAAATGGATGGAAGTTTTGAGGATCAACATAATATAAATGGAAATTTCATAACTAATAATTAGGGGCAAGTTGGATAATAGTTAAGATAGTAGGAGAACAAGGAAAACGCATGACACAAGGGAGATAGAAGTCTATAAGCTATTTGAAAGAGAAGGGGATAACAAGGGAGAAAGGGGGATTTTTAATTCTGCTAAAGAGTAAAATGAATTCTTGAAAAAAGGAAGCCTAGATCATTAGACATTTTATTAGATTCACTGTGTTTCTACTCGTGTTTCCTGAACAAAGTTTTATGTTGACTATTTGTTATCTTCATGTTATATCTTGCTAAAATAAGCATGAACATTTGGGAGTTTTTTCTCTGATTTATTATCTATGTATTTTCTACGTCATAAGAATGGACTATTTGTTGTCTTGTTAAGTTAGGAGTTTCTTGACACTTATACAAATTAATATTTTTATTATGAGAGCCTGACACCATTATGGACAAAGACAGTTTGAATTGTTTTGGTCATCAACAACCATCATTTTGGTATTAGAGCTTGAGGTCCTGAGTACGCGAGTAGACCACCAAGTGTAAGGTGACCAACATTAAGACCTATAGGTAGAGGAGAGAAGAAGATTTTAGAGTAAGTGTAATAGAATGCAATAGATAGAAGCATGGGGATTAGTGCACAAAGACAAATAAGAATTCCAACTTGAAATAAGTATTGGGATGAAGTCAAGAAATGAAAAATCGATGAGAAGTTGAACATGATTGCAAGAAGAATGGATGCATTGGAAAAGAATTATTTTCCTACGAGAAAATTAAAAGATAACAAGTGTATAGAAGATTCATGTCTTAAGAAAGGCATTGCAAAAATAATGAAGACTACGAAAACTTAAATAGATGTTAAGAAAGAAGATTACCAATTGATAGAAAATAATAAAGATATTAATTTTTAGAGTTTAGAAAGCTCAAGATTTGGTCATCTTGATGATTTGAGGAAATATGATACTTGAAGTGGTTCAGAGTTCAATGACAGAGAAAATTCAGTTCATCTTCTCATTTTTAAAGATGACAATTATAATGAAGAGAGAGACAACTCTATGTTTGCAAAGACTAATGTGTAATTAAAGGCAAAGTTCAATTCCAAAAAATATATTGATGGTGAAAGTGCATCTTAGTGAAAGAGATAACAGTAGAGAAAGAAAGTGTAGAAGGTTCAGTTGAGATTGTTGTGAAAGAACTGAAGGATGTTGGAATTGCATATGATCTATTATTGAATTATAACATTGTGGAAATAATAAATTATGATGCAACTTTTGTTACACACTGTAAGGATGAATTTTTATTTTCCTTTGGGATGATACTGGTTAAATACTATAAAGATGAGACTACATTGTGGCAATTTGAAGTTAACAAAGAAATCAGTAAGTGAAGATGTCATAAGAAAGTAGAGAGTATAAGAAAGTAGAGAGTAAAGGAATGTAAATAGAGAAACTTAAAAAGAGGAAATTCAAGAATAAAGAAAATTTGGAGGCATGACAAGGAATGCAAAGACAAGATAATTGGAAGATGAAAAAGAAAGTGAAGCTAAACAATATTATTACCTTTTTCAGAAGAATCCCATGAATTCTTTAGCTTCATAAGGAATCTAATGCAGGAGCATCAGGGGAAAAAAATCTTATTTACCTATTTTGGAAGGATAGTTATGGACCGTAAGAAATGATTGAAATGCAATAGTGAAGAGAAAATAGGGACATTTCATCGCTGGAGAATAGGGACGAGATGGAGAATAATTAAGGTAGTACTGGAATGAGACATAAACACAATAGAAAGGAGATATAATTCTGGAGGTTGTCTAATAGAGAAGGGGATAAGAAGGAAGAAAGCAAGATTTTTACTTCTAAAAAATAACATCAATTCTTAAAGAAAGGAAGTCTAAATCATTAGACGGAGGATTAGATTCACTATGTTTCTACTTATGTTGCGTAACCAAAGTCTATTGTCATTTTTTTGTAATCTTCATGTTATATCTTGCTAAAATAAAAATAAACATTTGGGAGTTTGTTGACTAATTTATTAATTATATCTATGTTTTCTACCTTATAAGAATGGATTGTTTGTTATCCTATTAAGTAAAGAGGTTCTTGTTGCTTATATAACTTAATATTTTTATTCCAAGACCCAATCACCATTGTAGATAAAGATAGTTTGAATTGTTTTGCCAATTGGCAGTCATCAGGAAGGAATGTTGTTCACTAATCATGGACCCTCTTCTACATCTAGTTTCAAGCATCTACTATTGACTACATATTGCAGGTGGTTAGTCAGTCCATGCAACTTATTTTTAATTTTACTTTCTACAAGAACTCTTAAGGTTGAAGGATACTCCAACAGTGTATATTTCATATAGAGTAAATTTTGAGGTAGGAAGTTTTGTTCCCACTAGATTTTCCCTCATGCCTATTTCATTTCATTACCTTTGTTTTTCCTTAATTAGACTTAAGGGAGGTTTTATCACAACTTCCTATTCCATCCGTGATTTACAGAGGACTACAACGAGCAACTTTATATTCTTACCTAGGATTTATAGTGGACTACATTTACTCGTATTTACTCTAACTAAGGAGTTCTTGTTTTTAATTCGCGCTATCTCTTCCAGTTTCATTCTGGAAACTCAGACAATCGATTATTAATCTTCAAAAATTACATGTATTTCCTACATAATTTTGTACTTGTGATTATATATATTTTGTAATCCTTACATATTTTAATAACAGTTAATACAGAATTTCAATTATTTTGCTCTATTCTTTTCTCAATTTTTTCTTCGGTATATATATGCAAGTTTTTCTTGTTTTCTTCTTTGATTAGATCTATATTCTTTGTGTAGCTCCAACTCTAACATTTCATACCTTCACCTCACTGTTGACATCAAATATTAATGATGGACTCCCCTAAATTTCATCCATCATGTACAACACGGTTTGACTCTACAGCTATTGCCACCTATAGTACACCTTGGGGAGGCACAAAAGCTAATTACAATCAATGTAATGAAGTGACTACAATTACTCATCCCCTGCCGAACCATAAAGGGAAAGAAAAGAACAGTAAAGTGGAGGGGGAAGAGGAGAAAATTAAGCTGAAGGCAATAGTTACAACATGATTTTGCTTGAAAAATTCTAAAGTCTTGGAAAAGAATCTATTTTTTTATCGGAAGAAAAAAAATTACATGAATAGAATTATAAGTACTACAATAGTAACAATAGAAAAATGTTGTAAACAGTCAAGACATTTGTTGTAGACACACAATAAAGAGCTACTGTAGGTTGAGCACCACTAAAAGAAAGATCACCATAACATCATCCAAAGTTGTGGAATGGAAACATGAAACCACTCCTTCAGTTATTATAAGCTATCATTTAAGGATCTAGAGTAGCCAAGTACTGGGACAACTCCATGTACAAAATCTTCCTTGTAAGCTTTAAAATAAATAACTTTAGCCACTTTTGATATGCTGGAGTTGTTCCATGGATTAACATTCCTTTTAGAAAAAATCTGTAGCTGTAAGAATAAATGATGATTAATTCACTACCATAGTTGCAGATGGTGTACTTGCTTCTAATCCACTTGAACTCAAATTCTCTTTGATCTCACTGTCTCTCCCCTATTGTTGGACTCAATGAAAGACGTGCAGAGGCCTCACACCCATCAACATGGAATCTCTTGTATGCTCCAATAAATGGAGTTATAATCTAGTTTGTCTTATCAAGACCTCCTTTTGTGACCTAATCAACTGCATTCCACAGAATTAACTAGATCTTCATGGGCTAATTGAATGGATACTCAGTTCCAAGCTTTCATTTTTCTATATCATGGGCAAGGGGGATACCAACAAGGGTTGTTGAATCTAGCTTTATACTCGCCAGTTGCATTTGCCTGAAATTTTTTCAAGCCTTTTTAGCTAATATATTTTGTGCATACTCTACAAGTCTAGTTTGACACCTGTCAACTACGTTGGTTTGAAAGTTTAGAATGACCACATCTAAGGCAGGCAAGAGGGAAGAGGGAAAATGATTAACAAGAAAAATGAATGAGAGGTATGCGGTAGGCATCGCACCCCCTAAAAGGCACTAGCTGAAAAGGTTGGTTAGAAGTTGCTTCCCTTTAGTTTCACCTGATTTTAAGTTGGTCTTTTAAGAGAGAATCTGCAATGTATATTGAAATTTATGGGCCCAGGATATCTCCCCATTAGTTTGATTTAATTTTTATAATTTTCTTCTAGTTTGTTAAGACAAAACCTACATAACTCAATCATTTATGTACTGATAGTCTATCATTTTTTAGCTTTTTTGATTCATGATTGGTCTATTTGTGCACCACTATTGAAGATTTGTTCACCAATATTGGGGTATTTGTGCACTAGACTATTGGGAGATTTGTCCATAAGTACTAGTGATTTTGAGTGAATGGTTATTGGACCATCTTCAAGCAGGTATCGACAACACTTTGAAATGACCACTTTTTTACCCTTTTGTGCATAACAACTCCTATAATGTGCATCATTAATACCCAAAATTTGAAACCTTAGCTTTAAGTAGTTAATTTGCATATGGAAACAGACAAGTTTGTTTGTCAAAATCCAATATATTTTTTAAGATATATAGGTGCACAAAGTTAGCTATAATGGCTACTCATACTTTTCCCCTACTAAAAAGGGAAAAGAAAACAATTTGATGTGATATTAATGAGGTTTTGGTGTGTCTTTTAATAAAGAATGCTCCTACAACTACTTGTACAAACCTTAGAGAATAATGCTACAATCAAGTATAAGAACTAAGTGTGGGAAGATGGTTTTCAATACTTGATGCAGGAGCATCCTGGGTGTAAGAGCAATCTTGCATCACCCAAAAATATTTTTGTTTCTATATTCAATAAGGGCTATCTTGTGCAGAGTTGCTATTTATGGAAACTTGTTATTTTTAGTAAGTTGATCTTACGATCTCAGAATGTTCTTATTTTACATGTGGAGGTTCATCTCAATCATATCAGCCTGCCAGCAAAGTTTCATGGCTAGATCAGGTGTAGTTTTGAAGATATTGAAGATTTTCGGTATTGGCAGCAAGGTACAGAAACTTCAAACTTAGTTTTGAAGGCTTTAGAGGCCCTGGATGAGGTTGAAAATTTGGGTGACAGGCGCTTTGCATGGGTCAAGCTTGTCGAGTGCTTCGTGGCATTTTTGAAATGGGGTAATAATAGTCAATCGAGTCAACTGGTGATGACTTATGGTCTCCAAAAGTTGGGCCACCTGAAATGGCGAAAAATATTTTTTCTTCAAAATTTTTGTTTGGGTTTCAAAACTCATTTTGAGCTGACTTTGATGTAATAAATTGTAAAATAAAATAATTCTAAGTTTGGTCAGCCCTAAGGGCTAAATTTCTAGAACCTTCTCAAGCGGTGGAAATTGCCTATATAAAGAAGGCCCATAGTGTTGTCTAGGGTAGTTTTGGGTAGTAGATCTGGGTATTGATTCAAGGCTTTGTCCTACAGAATATTGTAAGAGAACTTTTGATATGTTGGAGCTAGTCCATGGATTGACATTTCTTAAAGAAAAAATCTGTAGCTGTAAGAATAAATGATGATTAATTCACTACCATAGTTACAAATGGTGTACTTGCTTCTAATCCACTTGAGCTCAAATTCTCTTTGATCTCACTGTCTCTCCCCTATTGTTGGACTCAATGAAAGACGTGCAGAGGCCTCACACCCATCAACGTGGAATCTCTTGTATGCTCCAATAAATGGAGTTACAATCCAGTTTGTCTTATTAAGACCTCCTTTTGTGACCTAATCAGCTGCATTCCATAGACTTAACTATATCTTCATGGGCTAATTGAATGGATACTCAATTCCAAGCTTTCATTTTTCTATATCGTGGGCAGGGGGGATACCAACAAGGGTTGTTGAATCTAGCTTTATACTTGCAAGTTGCATTTGCTTGAAATTTTCTCAAGCCTTTTCAGCTAATATGTTTTGTGCATACTCTACAAGTTTGGTTTGACACCTATCAACTATGTTGGTTTGACACCTGTCAACTATGTTGGTTTGAAAGTTTAGAATGACCACATCTAAGGCAGGCAAGAGGGAAGAGGGAAAATGATTAATAAGAAAAATGAATGAGAGATATGTCATAGCCATCATGCCCCCTCAAAGACACTAGCTGAAAAGGTTAGTTAGAAGTTGATTCCCTTTAGTTTCACCTAATTTTAAGTTGGTCTTTTAAGAGAGAGTCTGCAATGTATATTGAAATCTATGGGCCCAAGATATCTCCCCATTAGTTTGATTTAATTTTCATAATTTTCTTTTGGTTTGTTAAGACAAAACCTACATAACTCAATTATTTATGTACTAGTAGTCTATCATTTTTTAGCTTTTTTTATTCATGATTGGCCTATTTGTGCACCACTATTGGAGATTTGTGCAACAATACTCGGGTATTTGTGCACCACTATTGGGAGATTTGTCCACAAGTACTGATGATTTTGAGTGAATGGTTTTTGGACCATCTTCAAGAAAGTATTGGCAGCACTTTGAAATGACCACTTTTTAACCCTTTTGCGCATAACAACTCTTATAATGTGCATTTTTAATACCCTGAATTTGAAACCTTAGCTTTAAGTAGTTAGTTCGCATATGGAGACCGACAATTTTGTTTGTCAAAATCCAATATATTTTTTAAGATATATAGGTGCACAAAGTTAGCTATAATGACTACTCATACCTTTCACATACTAAAAAGGAAAAAGGAAACAATTTGATGTGATATTAATGAGGTTTTGATGTGTCTATTAATAAAGAAGCTCCTAAAACTACTTGTACAAACCTTAAAGAATAATGCTACAATCAAGTATAAGAACTAAGTGTGGGAAGATGGTTTTCAATAATTTATTTTGGATTTAAAGCTATTACATGTGTAGGAATGGACCTACAAATGCTTATATCTAAATTTTATAAAGGATCATATTAGTTTTTGGTTTTAAGTATAATTTATTTACCAAATGAAAATACATTTCCATTTATAACTAGTTATCATTATTTTAATTTAGAAGACAAAATAATCTGTAAAAATATTAAAGAATTTCTTACATATACATAAATTTATATGTACCTGAGTAGATTTTATTACTAAATAATGTTAATAATAGAGAACTTAAATTTCAACAATTGAAATGAAGATATGGAGGCCTAGTTTATCTAGAATTAGGTTATCGAATCAAAAGACTTAAATTATCAATGATTGAGTGTTTTCAAGTTATAGATTAAAAGCACAATTTTGACCTCCTTCAATTAATAGTTGATATTTCACATCTATAGATGTAAGAATCTATCATTTTAGAGTTTTGAGTTTAAAGATAATTTGTAGTTAATGGTTAGGAAAATAAATGAAGTCGTTTAGACCACTTCTACCAAAGGATTAGGGCAATAAATCATACAATTTAGTTACTCATCTTCATATGCATCATATCATCATAGATTTGTCGGAGCTATAAAAAAACATTTGATTTTAGGGTCATTTTATGTTTTATCCTATGTATTTTGTTACTTAGGGTTTGCAAAATTCTAATTAAAATAACTTTTATACCTTAAGAGTTGACCTATGTTATAATCTACTAGTGACTTGCCTTGTCGATCTCTTATTTTTAAGTTGTGAAAAGCATGTCTCCCTGGCTATCAAGTTTACCATCCCCTTTTGGTTGTCACCTATCTAGCTAGTCAATTGTTGTTTTCTCTTACCACAATTGAATTTTACTAAGTGTCAAAGAAGTGAATTAGTCTTAAGACCTTCAACAACTTATATACTAGTACAAGACCACTTTTAAGTCATGACTTGTGCATGTGCAAATAATAACCCTTTTAAAGTGTTCCTTGCAAGTTCGCAATGATTTTAAGAATATGCCTTTTGATGTTGTTAAGATGCAAACGATCTTTGACAGTCTCAAGAAGTGCTTAGTTGCAACTTTGCAATGGTTTCAACAATTTTATCTTATAAGGTTGCAAAGTTGTGAATGGTTAGTGGATATTTTTGTTCAATGTTTATTACAAAATCACAAGGGTTTTAAGTTGTGAACTTGTAATCCAATCAAAGAGGGTTAAAATAATATCTTATGAAGCTTCGCAACCAAAAAGGAATAGCTAGAGTCTGTCTTGCAGAGTGGTGAATGAACACCACATGTTACATATGAGCCCACCCTAAGAATAAGAAGTTTTTGCATCTTCTCAAGGGGATGTGATATGGAGTGGCATCAAGTTATAAAGATGCACCTCATTGCCACGTGTTCTACTTTTTAAGAAGTGATATAAAAGATAAATTCCTGGTATGTCTATGCTCATAGCTTCGCAAGGATTATTTCAATTTGTTATTTGAAGTTGTAAATTTGTTAGCTAGTTGTTAAGGGTTTGAGGAAAGGTTGGGCGCTACTTCACTAGTTAAGGAAGATGATTAAGATAACTTGTGAATAAATTGTTAAGGGTATATCAGATGGGTTTTCACACCTTCACATTTGGTTAGTGGTAGTTAAAATATTTGTTGCAAACTTGTGAAAGGCTTTTTTGAGGTTAAATAAAGTGTGCGGTGCAAATTTGTGACTTGGAAAACATTAAAGTAACTTACACATTTGTGATAAGATGATAAATGTTTGGATAATGGTTTCCCACAATGTCACAACCAATTAGATGAGTTTCCAAATTATTTTGCAACTCTATGAGAGGGTGTCACATGGCTCATAATGGAAAGAAAATGTCAAGTATCATTTGTCTTCTTGATCGCATGGGGATAATGATTTTGTCAAAGGTCCTTGTAGATCTACATGGAATTGACACATGTGCCTTAGGTAAGATCAAAGAAAAAAGATAGATGGGATAGGTATCATGTTATTGCTTCTCCACATCAATAAGGAGTGCACACATTCAAACATTGCAAATAAGCAAGATTTGAATGTGTGTCATTAGAAATGGATCTTGTAGCTTTGCAAGATGAAGTTTTAGTTAAGGATTCTAGTTGTGAACTGGAAAATAACTTTGAAAAGTTAGCAGTTAATACTTGTTTCTCTAGCATACTACAAATAAGAAAGGTAATGAAACGTGTCCCAAACTATTGAAAAGGGAAATCTATGTGTTTGATGTCGTGGTCACATAAATATAAGTCCACTAAAATAGGTTTGAATGAATAGTTGCATGCCATTTAGTGCTAGGTTGGAGACAAATTTCTTACATGGTTAAGTCAAATTCTTTTGACTCAATCATGTGATTCAACATTGAAGAAGATCGATGGATAAAATTCAAAGTATAGATTTTCACAGCAAGCCAAATTTGGTAATTCAACTCATGCGTATTTGATTTTGAAAGGATGACATTGTTGACCATGAGATTATGGAAGTAAATATGAGGATGTGATCATCATTATCCATAGTTGAGACAATAATTATTGATTTTTGAGCTTGGTGTGCATGGACAAAGTTGTAAAGATTGCCAAGCATTCAAAGGCTTGTACAAGGGACATCCAAAATCGTAAGTTTTCATTTTTTTTTGTTCCTTTGGTTATTTTTAGGGTAAATTGGTGTCCCAAGAGTTGTTTTAAAGTAAAAGAGGACTTTTAACTATAGGCCCTTGTTTCTATGAATTGTTTCAATTAATTAAGATGAGTGGGAGGGACCTTTAGAGTCTCGTTCTACTAAAAAAGAATAGGGTAGACTATATTGGAAATATTTTCTTAACCTTCTATCTGAATCATCTAACACCCAATCAAATAATGAATTTTCTTAGGGTTATGAGTGTCATTTGTATAGAAACCCTATATAACTCATTCATCGGGATGGGAAATATGGGTGGTCCCACAATAGTGTGTCCCACTTTTCTAGACATGCTGATTTTTGCTGAAATAACACATTTTTAATAAAATATGATGATTTAAGCCTTGAGAGGTTCTATTTGAAGGAATTAATTGCAAATGGTTATCTCAAAGCCTCTTAAATGAAAGAAACATTGATATAACATCTATACTCCTCATTCATACCTACACTGGAGTCTCCTTCGCACCTATTAAAATACTGACAAAAAATCACTTCAACTTTATGTTTTGGTAGATCAAATGAATCCATTTGAAAAACCTATCTATGTAGTATAATGCTATTTAGAACAAGCTTTCTAATGAATATAATTTTAATACATATTGAGTTCATTATCACTTTTAAATATTACTTTAACTAAACATAGGTTGTTTGGTCATTCAACAACCTGTCTTTTCAAGACTTTGGGAAAAATAGCAAATTACAAAAAAAAAATTATGAAAAATATGTAGGAAAAGAGTATTTGTGTTACCTTTCTATAAAAAAAGAAAAAATCAATTTTGATATACACAAATCAAGTTAGAGTGATCCAAGTGACCTTATGTCTAAATTACAGTTACTGTCATTTTAGAACTTAATAAACTATGAAATATCGACCCAAAATGGATGAAACCAATTGCATCCTTTAGATATTGAAGTTACAAATATAATATTGAAAGAATTACATCGTTATCATATTTAAAAAAAAAAGGTATGTTGATCCAAGTGACAGTAACTCCTTAAAAACATAGTTTTTCACACAAACCACTTTTTGAAGGAGAAGGAAAAATGAATTTAAATTATTATTTTTTAAAATTATATATATATATATATATAATATATATATATATATATATATATATATATTATATATATATATATATATATATATATATATATATATATATATATATATGTATATATATATATATATATATGTATATATATATATATGTATGTATATATATATATATGTATGTATATATATATATATATATATATATGTATATATATATGTATATATATATATATCTCTATATATATATATATATGTATATATATATATATATATATATATATATATATATATATATATATACATATATATATATATATATATATACATATATATATAATATATATATATATATATATATATATATATATATATATATACATATATATATATATATATATATATATATATATATATATATATATATATATATATATATATATAAACTAGAAAGAAAATTATAAAAGACTCTAGTTTACATCATCTTCAAATTCCTAATAGTTTTGCGGCAACGGGTGTTCGAAAGTGAAGTATTTTCTCATAATGTTGATCTCTGTGTCAAAGTTGGCCAAAAAGTGGGACACGTTATTGTGGGACCACCCATATTCCAATTATTTTATTAGAATAAATTTAAGCCTGCACTAATGTCTAACCCATGGGATTTGAATTTGGTAAATTGATAGTTATAGATGTGTTTATGGATGTTAAATTACTATAGGAATTGGCATGAAGATATTTCTAAACTACTAGAGTTAAAAGGAGCGAAGATAATAGAGCCCTGGTCACTATTTGTAGGAGGATTACCACAAAGGATTTTGGGATAACAAGGGCTACATGCACAAACATTGATTTTGATAAAGTTATGAGTCTCACAAGGTATTATTGAGGGAAAGGGAAGTACCAAAATACATTCCCAAGGGCCCTAATACAAAAACCAATCCCTGTTACTAGTAATATTAAGGAGTCCTTTGATGTTAAGAATGTTGAATTTAATTCATATAAATAGTACATGGGTTGTGTTGGGTCCTGGGTCCTGTGATTTTATGTAGAAAGAAAAGTGATAGTTTTTATAATGTGGATGGAAATGGCTATAAGAAAAACTAGATATAAATGGTTATTATGACTATGTAGGGTATCTTGTGAAGGTGTCGGATGAAGGGACCAATTTCCCATCTAATAGAACCCCATCAAGATTTTCATTAACAATTATTCTTTCTTGTTTCACCTCATTCTATATTTTAATGTTGATAAGGTTGATAAGATATTGAGGATTCATCAATTTGATAAGGAAGGAGAAAGGTTTCCAATTTATTATTGGACAAGGGCTTGGGATATGAATCACATAGCCCTGAGTTTTCTATATTTTGGAAATTAGATTGTTCACCCTATGTTGGATCTTCTTGAAAGAAGAATTACAACAGACCCTCCCTACTGATCAAGAAGCTATTGAGGCCAAAATCAGAGATTGTAGATAGGCCATATGATCACAATTGGGGTGATCTCTACTATTTTGATGATTTTACAATAACCAATGTTTATGGCTACCCTCAACTACCTCATGTTCTCCCCCTTTTGTACTAAATAGAATTGAATATGTTGATTCATTTTTCCATTTGTTACTTGTTGAAAAGAAATACTAACAAGAGAAGAAGAGGGGCATTTTTCTTCCCAAAAGAATCAAAATTTATGAATTTTCCATTGGAAAGAGAGCTTTAGATGATTTAATCACCTTCTTGAAATAGTAAAAGATGAAGATAGCTCCCATTAGGTTTTTTGATCCCAAAGGGTTTATGAGGCAAATATTACTTAAATTATTGATCAAAAAGGATGTTCCACCACATAAAACACTACATGAAGACGATATTGTCATAAATTATTTTGTTAATAAAAACATGTAGGAAATAAGAGAAAAATAGAAACAATTGATTATGGTAGAAAATAGATTTATTGAAATGGACAATAACATCTTTGGGTTCTACCCAGATTTACCACCTTTGGAAAGACCCAAATTTACCCCCTTTGAGAAGAATTGAGGATATGATGAAAATTTAAGATAATTTGATCCAAAAATCTCCAGCATTACAGGCTGCTCCACCACTACAAAAGATGAAAGGTGTCATGATCAAGGATTAACGCGAAGAGGAATTTGTTTCTATCTAAGAGGCCAATGATATCTAGGAGGGGTCATCTCAGGAAAAATAGAGAGTTCAATCCCGAAGTGTGTATTCTACTCATGAGGATATTAGAGACATCAAAGATTACAAGGTTGATAAGTTCACCAAGGAATTTAGAAAGAAATGAGAACAAAGGCTCGATGATGGATTGGATTTATACAAAGACCAAATCCTTGGGAAACTCAAATGAAAGGGAGATTTCAACATAGAAATTCTTGTAAGGTGATGACTTCATTAATATTGAAGATTGTTGGAATACTAGAGCCAGTGAAAGTGGGGGAGGGGGGAAGCAGTGGTACAAATTAAACAAATAAAAATCCTTTGAATGACTCTAACATAAATGTGTATGTAATAATAACAATATGATGCAATAGACAAGAAATGAAATCCAAAAAATGTTTGACACAATGTTTATAGTGGAAAAACCTATAGGGTGAAAAATCACTTTCAATTTATATTTATAAATTAGGCCTTTAAGGAAAATTGTTTAGAGCACCCAGTGTAGGAAGCACCAACCCCCTCTACAATTTTAGGATCACCTACCCCAAGGAAAACCCATCCCTTACAATTTATAAGAATCTAATTCATGGAGAACCAACCCCAAAATTTTATAGAAGCACCCACTTCCCCTTTACAAAAAATAAATTATTTAGATCAGAGCATCACGTTATTACAATACAAAGCTTCGAATACAACATCTTAGAAACATATATCAAATTTCTCACATATCTAAGTCACTTTCAACTGCTACTTCAATTTTTGAGATACTCACAAACAATACTTCAACTTATGAAATACCCCACAAACGTTGCTTTCTGAAAAACTAAACCCTTATGATATATGCATGAAATTTTCATTAGCATTAGAAATATTCTTATATATCCATTACTATAATCAATCAATCATTGACTTTGAAAAACACTCTACATTCACATTATATACCAAATTATTTTTGATATATTTTTTATAGGATCAAATGTTTAACCAACAAACTCTTATTCAGTCTGTGAGAGTAATGAACTTGTTTCTCTCAAATAATATAACATTAACACTTCATGAGAGAAACTAAAAACATAGATTGTAAACACTTTAAAAAATAAATCATAATATATGAAAATCACATCTAACTATCACAGTATAATGCAGTCAATAAACTTCCTCTTGCTTGACCTGTTTCCACATAGCTTCAATCATCTTTAAATTAGTCTCTTCATCATGGATCAAACATATTTGTTTCCTTTGCATTAACTAGTTGATTGGTTGATTGTTACCATAACTGATAATAATAATGAAGATTGATTGTCTGATGGATCTGATGATGAAGACCGACCAAGATCAAAGGAATACATGATGATAGCAGAAAGGTTAGATCAATTATTGTCTTTTCATTGATGTCAAGCAATTGGTTTCTAGTTTATATTATGTTGCCATATCATTCAGTAATGATATAAGATCAATGAGTTAAGGAGACAAAGAAATGAGAAGCTAAGAAGTTGTAGAACTTAATTGCACAACTGAAATATATCAAAACATGATTAGAATATGTTATATAATTTTTTTCTACCTAGCATATGATTATGTTAAGTCGGTAAAGCATAGTGATGAAGATTTGACAATTTGGTAAGTTAAGTTGTTTTGGCTACCGAGAAGGAAAAGTCACTTAGTACGGTAAAGGTAAAAGGAAATGTCACTTGGTAAATAAAAATGAATTCAAGGCACCAAACAACAAAGAAAGGGTTAGGCATCGATAAATGTAACCAAAATTCAAACGAAGAACACCAAGCAAGGAAAAGATATTAAATAAGGATTGAATTGATATTTAATGAATAGTTATGATGAGCTGGATGATCATGATGATGAGGAGAGTTAGTTACAAAATATCTACAGTTATAAAAATTCAAGGTGAAGATCTATGGAAAGATCTAAACAGTAAAAGGTGATGGAACAAGTTCCTAGAAAATTTTAAGTTCCTAGGTGAAAAGAAAACGTGTTACCGAGATTCAGATTCAAGGTATAATGAATTGGATGGTTAAGATTGATTAAAGAAAAATGCAATAGAGTTTGTCTCCTCTCATAGTCTCAGTCATAGCATTACAAATTGAACTAAAATTTGTTATGAACTTTTGGTAAAAATGTGCCAAACCATGAAATGATCTTACCTCACTAGCAGTCATGGGTGTAGGCCAATTCAAAATAGCTTTAACCTTTTCAAGATCCATCTTCAAACCATAAGCTGAAATAAAAAATCCCAAATACACAATCTCTTCTTTCATGAATGAACACTTTTTCAGATTTATCAACAACTTCTCCTCTTTCAATATCTACAAAACTTGTCTAACATGTAACAAATGTTCTTCTCTAGTCTTACTAAATATCAAAATATCATCAAGATATACAATCACAAACTTACCCAAGAATTTCTTCGAAACTTCATTCATCAACATCATAAAAGTACTTAGTGCATTAGTTAAACCAAAAGGCATAACCAACAACTCATACAAACCTCCTTTTGTCTTGAAAGTAGTCTTCCATTTATCACCCTCTCTAATTATAATCTATTGATACCCACTTTTCAAATCAATCTTTGTGAAATACTTTTCTGCAGTCAAACTATCCATTATGTCATCCATTCTCGCTATAAGAAACCTATACTTCACTGTTATCTTATTGATTGCTTTGGAATCAGTACACATTCTCCATTCTCCATTCTTCATTGGTGCCAATACAATAGGTACTACACAAGGACTCAAACTTTCTCTGATCAAACCTTTCTCCAATAGGTCTTGAATCTGTCAGTTCAATTCTTGATTCTTGGTAGGTGTCAACCGATGAGGTGCCTTATTCGGTAAACTAGCTCCAAGGATTAGATCCATACAATGATCAATGCTTCTTTTCAGTGGAAAACCATTAGGTACATTATCAGAAATGATATCACTATACTTGGTGAGTAACTTATCAATCTCCTTAGGGAAATTATCCTCTATTTTCTTACTCAATTTTTTAGGAATGATAGCAAAACATACATCATTCTTCTTCAAAGAGTTAACAAACTTTCATCCTTCCATCAAACAAACTTTCATAGATTTGAAAACATTACTAACAGGTTCTTCCATCAATGGTAACAAGATTTGTTTCCTTCCATCAGCCACAATAGTATACTTATGTAATCTCCCATCATATATAGAATGTCTATCATATTGCCAAGGTCTACCCAACAAAATATGACAACAATCCATAGGCATGATATCACATAACATCTTATCATAGTATTTTCCAATCTTAAAATTCACATAACATTGTTCACTTACCAAGAGTGTATGCTCATCTTTGATCCATGAAATCTGATAGGGCTTCAGATGTACCAACCTTTCCAACTGCAATTTTGTGACCATCTCTTCAAATGCTAGATTCTCTGAGCTACCACTATGAATGATCACCTTCCTAAATTTATTAGAAACTCTACATCTGGTCTTAAACAAACTTTTCCTTATCAGATCTTCCTTCTTCCTTTCATTCCACAGTGCTCTCCTTACGATCAATTTATTTTCTTTCTCAGGTTCATTCAATTACACTTCTTGCACCAAAGCATTTCTACTACTACCAGCCTTCTTACTAGCATGTGTACATTCAAAATATCTATCTCCTTCTTCTCCACAATTGTAACAAGTTCCTCAGAAACTTCCTCTGCTATAACCACCTTGGTAGTTACTATCTCTACCTCTAGAACTTTCACCTTTCCACTTAGTCTTGCCTTTGTCCAAATTTTTCATTTCTGGCTCAGATCTACCATTTTCACTATTAGATCTACCTCTTCCTCCAGGGAATCTACCACCTCAACATCTTTGTCTTTTCTCATGTCTCTTGTTCAATTTCTTCTCAGCCTTCAAAGCAAATTGATAAGCCTCTTCAATGTTCTCAAACTTGACCATACTAATTTCCTCTTGGATGGAAACTCTCAAACCATTTAGGTATCTACCAATTCTTTCCACATCATCTTCATCATGTCCAGATCTGATATCTAATCTATAGAATTCCTCAGTATACTCTTTCATCGAGCTATCTTTCTATCTCAAAATTTGCATTCGCTGAACTAGGTTAATCTGATAATCACAAGATAAGAAATTTCCTTTCAATTTGTTCACCATTTTACTCCATACCTTGATTTTTTCTTTTCCTTTCCTTTTTCTATCTAGTTGCAGATGTTCCCACCATAAGGATGCATGACTTTTCAACTTTGTGCTTGCAATTTTCACCTTCTTATCCTCAGGAATGTTTTCATATTCAAAGTACTTTTCCATCTCGGTGATCCAGTCCACCAATTCATCAGAATCTAGCTTTCCACCATACTCAGGAGGATTGAAATGTGGTGTTGACTTCAGACTTGTCAAAGCCTTAAAAAATATGTCTTCACCTTGATCTATAACAGGTGCAGGTTCTACATTTTCCTATTCTTCTTCAACTTCATCATCACTAACATCTTCAAGATGTCTTTCTCTTGTTTTGGCTATTTCAACAGCTTCTAACCTAGCAACAATTTGTCTAAGTATATCTTCCAATCCTAGATCTGCATCTCACCTCCCATGAACCATCTTGACAACCTTGTACAATTATAGGTCAAATCATAATCTGCCACCCCACAAAAATTCAACTAGGGCTTCAAGAGTCTAACCTACAAACCTAGATCTGTAGAACTAGATCAAGATCTCACCTCGCTCTGATACCATCTAATGCAAGGCGGGGAGAAAGTGGGGCCAAAAAATGGCACACCCTAATGATCCAAGCTTTCCCAACACATACGAAAGCAACAAACAACAACAGTGAGAGAGAGAATGCCAGATTTTTCATATATTATCATCAAATAGAACCATACATGTCAGGTTGTAAGGCCTTCCCGGTTAGGGCCAGATATTACAATGAATCATAGAAGTCCTCAAACATGAAAGGATCTATCAAAATCTCTACTTATAGCTTCTATCAACTCTTATCCCAAAAACTAATACCAAAAATTCTAGACCAACAACTACATTTATACGAGAAGCTACCAAGATGAGTCGACCTTCAGATCCACAATCAACAAAAGGAACGGTTAGATCTAGGACCACATGCTTCCCAATGATGGATTCCAACATTAAATCTGCAATCCAATATAAATGCACAAGTTGGCCACAATAGTAACTAAAACTAAACCCATTAGTGAGCAAGATAACTGAGTAGTAGATAGGAAATGTCGAGTGTCAGTGAAACAACTGACCACACTTGATAACCAAAGGAAACTGACCCACTCAGTCAAAGTAGAAATTGAGCAACACAAACAAACTCCAAATTGTTTTTGGTAACACAGGATTGTCAAGGACTCAAGATGCTCCTACATCACCTACTCTCTCTCCTTCCCCTTCTCTCTCTCGCTCTCCTACTCTCTCCCCTTCCCCTTATCTCTCTCTCTCTCTCTCTCTCTCTCTCTCTCTCTCTCTCTCTCTCTCTCTCTCTCTCTCTCTCCTTATCACCTTCTCACTCTCTCTCTCCCTCAATGGCTGCCCATGAATTTTTTAAATGGATGATTGATTTCCTTTGCTTCTTTCAATAGCCATCCATGATTTTTCTGCAATCTTCCAACCTTTCATACATAGTTGTAAAATACATATTAATATATTATACATATAAAATAATATATAATATATGATATATAATGTAATATTTAATATTAATATAGATTAAATAAAATTTATTGTAAAATGTATATTATATAATATTTAATATATATAATATATAATCAAATATATATATCAAATATAAAGTTTTTGATATATAATAAAATATATATCTAATATATAGTTTTTGATATAATCTAATATATGTGTAATATATATTATATATAATATATAATCTAATATATATAATATATGAGGGATAGAGAAATGGAAGGGAGAAAGGGGAGGGAAAAGTGAAAAATCAAAATTCTGTCAGCCTTTTTGGGTACCCAAAAATATCGGGTACCCGATTAGGCTCGGTATTGCTTTGTGCACCAAACCTACATGGTCAACTATTGAAATATATCAACAATGTGTTTTTCTCTTGTTTCTTTGAGTTTTAGATTTCAACCATGTAGTTGATGAATTTTTTTTTTACCCGAATTTGATGAAATGAAAAGGGTATCTTAAGGAGATTATCAGCTTTCTATCAATATAATTGTTGTCAAATTTTGAATTCAATAAGTAATTATTAATTATTTTCTAATTGAGTTACCTCTAAAGTGTTGATTTATATACTGATTGAAAAATGACTATAACTTTTAGATGGTATAACATTTTTGAAATCCTAAAAATGTGTCACATTCTATGCTTCACCTACTGTAAGGAAAATATTATGTTTTTTGAATTTTGTAAAATTTTTAGTGAGTTAGGGTGGTCAAACACGAGAGTTTTTTTATTATAAAAATGTTGTAGCAGAAAATTCATAATTAATTATTTTTTTGGAATAAAATTACAAAAAAATATGCATCACATCCGGGCATGAGTCTACTACTTATATATAAAATCTTTTAATAAAATATTATCGTTTGATTATAATTAAGGTGGTCAGACATACACCTTATTTTTTTCCAAAAATTTTTGTACTGCTGCATTGAAATCTATACTTTTCACCAATCATACTAACCTTTTTTCAAAAAGGGCCTAGTATTTTAGAAACTACATTGAATTTTCTACAGATTCTATTCTTACAACTTTTTGATATTAGGTCGATAAGTAGTTGACATTTTCATGTCAAGTTGACTAACCCTGATTTGTTGATTTTTCATTGCCACTTAAGGGCATAGTTTGGCCCCTCATGATCTAGCACATACCCAAGAGTCACATTCTATATTTCTATTAATTCAAAATTGCTTATGAGATTGTAAGAATATTGTAGATGTATATACATGGTTTAATGTAAAGCAAACATACTAAAGAAACTAGCCCAGTCTACATACTGTAGGCACTTTGAGTTGATATTTTTACCATTGTTAGCTATTCCTTGGGCATATCCTAGCTATTGTTCATGTCTTTGATCTAATTTTTTCATTGTACATATTCTTAAGTGTTCAATATAAATCGCATTTGGTAGTTTCTATCAACTGCATCCTCTACACTAACAAATGGAACATGTCATACGCTTAGCTAAACTTAGATGTGTTGTCATTCAAATAAGTATAAATGTATATTATTCTATGCTACATACTTTTGTAAGTCCCAAATTTTTGGATTGGATATTGCATTCCTCAGTTAGTCAAGTGGCCTTGCATACATTTTGTAGAAATATTACGAACTTCTAACCATAGAAGCATTGACTATAAATGTGGTGAAACTCTTGTATGATGGTGATACGGCCCTAGATCCCCAAGTACAAGTATTCTCTATATGAAAATTTGGAGGTGAGACTGAACAATCTCTATGTTATAAACTAGAGATATCAGATGGTATTTATAAACACATAGAAACATTGTCAACAAAGTACAACAATTATGTAAAAAAAAAGATATCAAAGTAGGGAATCTTGTATGCTTAACATGATAAAGTTAATCTAGAACAAGAAAATTATGGTGAGTGACACACTCTAATGCATTTTTAAATAGATTTCTATACACTTCTTCAATGTGTGAAAATGTATGTCTCACAAGTACTTGTCCTATAAATATGTAGGTAGATTATAATTATGGGCTAGAGATTCTTCATATAGAACATGTGATACTTTTAAATCCAAAATCTTTAGATGTAGGATGTGTAGATGAAAAAACACAAGATATCACAAAGTCACAATTTTCACAATTAGAAATAGGAAACACCAACATGATTATCACTACACCTCAAAAAAAGATTTTGTTTGCAGTACAAACAACTCAATGAGCTAAAATAGTGCCCACTACATTGATGCCTAGTAAAAGCTTGAACCCATACCAGCCAAGATGACATATAAAAGTTCCTATAACTTCAAAAAATGAGATGCACCAATTTTAGAAATAGAGTTGGCCCAGTCAGGTGTTTAGTTTTGATGTCATAGACAATGAAGGGATGGAGACATGTGTCATTTTCTTTATTGATATAGAAGATATTCATTATAATAATATGCAAATTGGGGCTATTTATAGTATAGCTCGTGGAATGGTAAAAAATGAAAATAAATTTTATAAAAAACTTAGTAGTATACTAGATATAACTTTGACTATGGATTCAAGGCTCACCTCATGTGAGGATGACCCCTCAATTCCTAAACATCAATTTAATTTTACCCCTGTTGATGAAATCAAAAGTAAGGCAAACAACTTAGATATTGATATTATTGGATTTCTTATTTACATGCAAGAAATTATGATAATAAAGAGAAAAGATGGTACAGAGGTACCTGGGCACATGATCAAGTTGCTAGACACTTATTGCACTATTATAGATGTTACACTATGGGGAGCACCAACTGAATGAGAAGGTGCAGATATCCAAGAAAGATATTACCTCCAAGAAACTATGGTTCTTTATATTAAGAGTGGGCATGTACCTTAATATAAAGGGAAATTCATAAGTACATCAAACATGAAAACTTTTTGATAGACCCTCTCATAGAGGAAACCAGAAAAATGAAGGATTGGTATGAAAAAAATGGTAGCAGTGTGCAAGATTCCACAAGGCAATTAATTGGTGTACCCCTACCAATCACACACATGATGATTAGTGATTTACAAAAATAGGCCTCAAAATCATCCCAACACTTTGATTGTATATTAAAAGAAACAATGATACTTTGTAGAAAAGACAAATTCTTCTACCTAGCTTGATCTAGGATGATAAAAGAAAAGAATTGCAAGAAATAGGTTAGAAAAAGGTGAATATGAAAGCTTATTTTTTCCTAAGTGTAACATAGTAGTTATTGAATACACTTATCGGTATATTGCTCAATTAAAATTACAAGACCAAATAGGGACAATCTGGCCTATTGCATACAATGAGGTTGCAATAGAGTTCATGGGAAAGCCTACTAAAGTATTATACAACTTACTATTTTATGATAATGTTGAGAGATTGACATAACAAGTAATTAGAGATGTACAACACAAACAATATCTTTTCATATTAATATGTAATAGTGAGATGTATAATAATTAAGAGAGAGTGATTGAAACTATTATGAAAGTTTCACAAGTAGATTTTATTGTAGAGAGAAATGTATTACTTGAATAAATTGAGGGGATGTGTTGTTCTTAACTCCTTCAACAAGATACTCAATAGAGAATAGCACATAATTCAAAATAAATGAAATGCATTAGTTTGCATTGATGCATATATCCATCACTATATCATATGATGCCTGAAATGTGTGGAGGAATGTAGGAATTTGTGTTTTTTTAATACATATGCCATGTAAATAATATTGCAAAATGAAAAAGAAAGAAAATTCATTAGTGTACATTGATACATATACCTATTACAAGATCAGATGTTTCTAGGGATCTATGGAAGAATGTACAAATTTAGGATTTTTTGAATATACCTATTGTATACTATCTAATGTCAATAAAATATCATTAGATATGCAGATTAATATGGCCTAGTATGCACCTATTGTGTAATGTACAATTGAAAGTACATATATACATAGAACATACTTTACAACTATAAATATAAAGTTTACACACATATCAACTCATTGTAGCCTATCATACACCTGGATCAATTATGTACTTCATAGCTATATCTATAATATCTTCATACATGTGAATTTATAGTGGCTTGTCAGACACCTATAACACCATGCATAATTATACACTCTAATGATATGTAGGATGATTTGAATGGATTTTTGTAGATGTGTAGAAAACCGTAGTATGATTTCCATTATATATTAGTAATGACTACCAAATGAATTTATAGATGGAAGACCATGATGTTAGTAGAGGGAGAAGAATCAAATCCACAAGTGATCACTACACATCAAGCCCGTGAAAGGAACCGAGATTTTTATGCTAGACATAAAGAAGAGATAGCTTCTCACAGAAAGGAAAAAATAAAACAACAAAGAGAAATTAGTGTCAAGAAGAAACAAGGTATAATTATTGAACAATAGGAGGCCCAATGATTATGACATTGTGAGAGAAACCACTACTACTATGTGAACCACAAAGGAGTAAAATCAACAAGACATACAAGATATCAAGAAACCCAAATAAGCCAACATGAGTAGCAAAAAACCCAACATCATCTAGAATTGAATGCACCATTAGGAACTGGTGTTAAATTCTTGACAATGATGAAGAATTTTTGACTATGGGTAGATGCACTTTCTCATCAACAAACATGTACAATATGTAAGGAATGTTATCTAGGCATATATCTCTAACAATCAAATAATACTGTAAAATGTAAAAGGTTTTTATTGAAAAGGGTATACCTAGGTTTTTATCACTCAACAATATGGGTCACTTGTTTTTAGTAGGCCTTTCATCTCTTTGAATGTTCGACAAATAGTGCTCAATAGAATATTTAAAACACCAGAAAGAAACTGGATATAACCCAACTACCTACATTATTATATAGACCATCATTTGGAGTTGGAGACTGCAGCACTACTTGAATCTGAAAGAACTTATTAGTATGTTGTAAATTGTAAAGGGGATGAACCCACAATAGTGGGTTACACTTTTTTTCCTAAATGGACATTGAATTCTACATTTTGAAAAAAACTTTCAAATTCGAATGCATATTGTTGTTGAACTGTTTGAAATTGAAAGATGAAGTAAATTAGTGTCCTTTAGGATTTTTTGTCTAAATTCTAAATTTATTTTAATTTTTTTTGAATTTATTTGAATAGTTTTTTCTTTCTCCCATGAAAACTAATATGTTACTGAAAACATCATTTTCAAAGAGTAACATTGTTTTTATAGAGCATAACATTTTTGTAAAATAGATATGAATGTCATTATTTTGAATTTAGTTCTGTAACATCCATACGAAGGGCATGCAATTGGTTTGGTGATATTATCATGATTATTGCATATTTTATTAATGTTTGAAGTTGACTAAACCATAATTTTGACATACCTTAACTACATAGCTTATAACTTGTTGTACATATTTATCGAATTTGAAAAAAAAAATTGATAGAAAATAGACTTGAAGACAAAGGGCACTGTTATTTATCAAAAAAAAAATTCCCCTTTTTACTATCTTTCATTGAACATCAAACTCAGAGGTTTATATTTCATAAAAAACCTACATTCGATTAATGTCAAAAACCATATATATAATAAATTAAAAAATAGTCAAATATATAATTGTTAGAAAGCTAGTTCCAAGTACTTGTGCTATGCAAAAGGATGTCTTGTTATTCTTCCATTTGATCACCACACTTGAGGCCCAAAGACATGAAATTCTCAGAATTTCTTCATAGTTTGCAAGCATGGCCTAAACTAGGTGCTTTCGATAGAAAGTACTTTCGATCGAAACTTTTGAGTTTCATTCAAAAGTACTTTCTATCAAAAGTACTTTACATTTTGATGCCAATTTTAGCCATCACTAACTTATTTTCGATAGAAATTAAGCGACTTTTGATTGGAAATCAACTTTGACTTTTGATAGAAACATAGGTTGGCCTACTTAGTTTCATTTCAGGTTAATAATGATTACATATAAATAAATGTATGTTTTTCTCATTTCATTAATCTAAAAGCTGTAAAATAATTCGCATTTAGGAGAAAGAAGACATTTTGGTGGAAGAATTTTGTAAGTTGTGATGGGAAATAAAAAGAGAAGGCTAAACAAGAGTACATTAAATTATTTAGAAGAGGATAAACAAAGACTACATGAAGAAGCACAAGAAATATATTATCATAGGAAACAAGGTATGTGTCTATCTCTCTCTCTAGATATTTTAAGTTGATGGTTAGGACTTGTCTTAATGAATCATGTAAACGTGATATTGTAATACCTAATTACACCTAATAAGACTAATTATTACCAATTATGACCTATTAGGACCAATTAGAAGTCTAACTAGACCTAACTAAACCAAACTAGGACCTATTAGGACTTATTAGCCTGACCAATTAGATGTATTAGGACCTATTAGGTCCAAATAGACCTAACTAAACCTAGCTAGACCTATTAGGACCTATTAGGACCAATTAGATAGTTGACTAGACCTATTAGGAGCTATTAAGAATAATTAGGACCAATTATACTTAACTAGACCTAACTAGGAGGTCTATTAGCACTAATTAGCGGTCTAAATACACCAATTAGACCAAACTCTAGACCTATTTTCTCCTATTAGACAAATTAGGACCAATTACCTAACCTATTAGGACCAATTAGACCTAACTAGGACCTATTAGGACTAATTAGAGGTCTAACTAGACCAATTAGACCTAACTAGATAGGTATTATGACATATTAGAACTTATTGGACCTAACTAGAACCTATTAGGACCTATTAGACCTAAGTAGACCGAACTAAGACCTAATAGGACTAATTAGGACCAATTATATACCTATTAAGACCAATTAGAGGTCTAACTAGACCAATTAGACCCAATTAGGACATATTAGGACCTAATTAGACCCAATTAGACCTAATTAGACCTAATTAGGACCTAATTAGACCCAATTGGATGTAATTAGACCCAATTAGACATATTATGACCACTTAGGATGAATTATGACCCAATTAGATCCACTAGGACCTAATTAGGACCCAATTACACCCAATTAGACATATTAGGACCTATTATGACTAAAATATGAACCTATTAGTACCTATTTTGACTTAATATGAACCTAGTTAGACCAATTAGACACATTAGGACCTCTTTATACCTATTAGGACCTAATTAGACTTGGTTATATCAATTAGGACCTAGTTAGACTTAATTAGACCAATTAGGACCTAATTAGACTTAATTAGACCAATTAGGACCTAATTAGACTTAATTAGACCAATTAAGACCTAATTAGACTTAATTATAGACCAATTAGGACCCATTAGGATCCAACTAGATGCAATTAGGACCAATTAGGACCTAATTAGACCCATTAGGACCCAATTAGACCTATTAGACCCAATTTGACCTATTTTGACTTAATAAGAACCTAGTTAGACCAATTAGACATAATACATGAACCTATTAGGACCTAATATTACCTATTAGGACCCAATTAGATCCATTAGGACCTCTTTATACCTATTAGGACCTATTTATACCTAATTAGACTTAATTAGGCTTAAGTAAATCAATTAGGACCCAATTAGCCGTAATTAGACTAGTTACGACCTAATTAGACTTAATTAGACCAATTAGGGCCTAATTAGACTTAATTATAGACCAATTAGGACCTATTAGGACCCAATTAGACCCAATTAGATGTATTAGACACAATTAGGCCCAATTAGGACCCAATTAGACCTATTTTGACTTAATATGAACCTAGTTAGACCAATTAGACATAATATGAACCTATTAGGACCTAATATGACCTAATTAGACCCATTAGGACCTCTTTATACCTATTAGGACCTATTTATATGTATTAGGACCTAATTAGACTTAATTAGATCAATTAGGACCTAATTAGACTTAATTATACTAATTAGGATCTAATTAGACTTAATTATACCAATTAGGACCTAATTAGACTCAATTTTAAACCAATTAGGACCTAATTAGACTCAATTTTAAACCAATTAGGACCTATTATGACCTAATTAGACCAATTAGAACCAATTAGGACCTAGTTAGACCAATTAGGACCCAATTAGGACCTAATTAGACCCAATTAGAGCTAATTAGACCTAATTAGACTTAGTTAGACCCAATTAGGACCTATTAGAACCTATTAGGACCTGATAGGACCCAATTATGTACCTGAAATGACTTAATTATATGTAACTTCATTCAAAAAAAATTGTTTAATAATTTTTACTTCGGATGTAGGAGATTCTCAAGAAGCACAACCTTCTAGAGTTGGAGAAGGGTCATCACAAGCTTAACAAGCCCAATCTTCAGAAGTTCAAGGAGGGCCATCACAAGCTCCACAAGTGCAACTTTCAAAAGATGGAGAAGGGTCATCGCAAGCTCAAAAAACACAACTCTCAGAATATCAAACAAGTACGCATCTCTCTCTCTCTCTCTCTCTCTCTCTCTCTCTCTCTCTCTCTCTCTCTCTCTCTCTCTCTCTCTCTCTATCACTATCTTGATTTAGTCTCTTAGTGCTGAATATGCATTTTGGGTATTTTCTCTTAAAGAATTTTTTTTTTTTTTGTGTACATGTAGCCTTTGATGATGAAAATGTTCGAAAAGGGGCATCCCAAGTTGAAGTAATGGACATTAGAGAAGGGTCAAACCAAGGTCAAATAAGTATGTTTTTCCCTCATTAGTTTATAAATTATTACCTTTGACATTCAAGCTTTTAAATACTTATTTCGTGAAGGTCCCCTTAAGATGAGATATTAAGATATTTTTTTTTCTTTTTTTTACAATAGAAGTGCAAGAAACATAGGAGAATGATAGTCTATTCCAACACTTGAAGAGAAAAATGAATCACAAAAATATAGATCATTTAATTGAAATGGATGTGGAAAAATTAAGAGATTATGCTAAACAACCCATAAATATTACGAAGAGGGCATTGAATAAAAAGTCTAAGAAAATAATGAAATAATTTGAGAATCCTGGTAAACATGAAAAAATCAACTATTATCAATTACACTTCTTAAAGATGAGTTAAAAGAGCCATTAAAATTGTTGAGTGTAGATGAAAGTTTCAAAAAGTTAAAATCATGTAATGTATAAAAACATATTGTTGACAGTGTTAAGGAAGGTTTGCATTCCATTGAAAAAATAACTAGATCTATAGATAGGTCCATTTCAAGAAGAGTGATACTGACATCTAGTTTAAATAAAAGCATGTCCCAAAGAAGAAAAATTTCTTCACTTTCATCTTAGGTCGGGTACAATAGGAAGACAATGACACATTATTTGAAAAAAAGAATCAATTTGGATGATACTACATTGGAAGGTAATTGGGCACTAATGTGTAGAGCTCTTGGGTCTAATAGGATTAATGAAATAGTTAGGAACTTAGTTATGACATTTTGGAATGATCATACTCATCCTTCACCAAATACAATAGATTTTATCAAGAAGAGGATTGGGCCTAAGGAATATTTCTTGCACATAAAACATTGGTTGGACACCACAAAACATGAATTGTATCTCTCATTTTGTAACTCAAATCCTCACATTAAGATTGGAAAAATAATGTTTGAAAGATTAAAGCCATTTTTTGTAAAGATAAATAAATCTTTTGAAACTTGGTGTTGTCGATATCATATTGAATTCAATCTCTACTATCAAGGGTTTAGAAAGATGATAGAAGAAAGTGGTGGTTCTCAAAATGATTTTTGTAAATGTCCAAGCCAATTCATAGCATCAATATTATGTAAAAAATCAATTGATCATGAAATACCTGAAATAGATTGCATAAGAGGAACTTGTCAAACATGTGAGGATTAGGCTAAATTTCCTTTGAGACTTGAAGATACTGACATGACGGGGATGGTAAAATGTAAGAGATACAAGTACATAAAGTCTAAAACAAAAGTTGGGAAAGAATCATCAAGGATGGAATATGTAGAAGATGAGATACTTATTGCAACATTTATGGAGAATTTTTGTAAATTGATTCAACCATACATACGTCATGGTTTTTTGCTAAATAGGAAGAAAAATAGTTCCAAATAATAAAATAAAATTTTCTAGTTGGAAAAATTTTATTGGTTGTTGCTTTTGCAGAGAATTACTCCTTTGTTTCTCAAAAATAACTTCAAGTAGAATACTACTATATAGATTAGATCACTATCATGGTACATGTGTCTTATCGACATGAACAATTAGGTTTGGATGGTGTTGAAAGTACATATCAAGCATGGTTCATAAAGAAATAATATCACTTTCACATTAGTGATGATAAAGAGCATGACATACATTTTGTCGAGCATTGATTTAAGACATTTTTTGGATATTTGGAAAACAAAGGCATCAAAATTGAAAACCATTTCATTTGATTGGATGCATATGCATCACAATTTAAATCAGCAAGGTCATTTTCATACTATGTAGATATCATTGATACCAAAAGATACCACATATTTGGAGTTTATTTTTGAGTGGACATGGAAAGGGAGAGCATGATGGTGCAGGAGCTTGTATCAAATGTGCTTAAAGATTACATGCCTTAATAAAGCTCCTGTGAAGTTCGCTAAGCTTTTCTATCAGACTAGTTTATAGGAACAATGTGTGGACTTGGGCATTTCTATTTCATCTACTGCATTCAAACATATTCATGATATCCAATATGTGTGATCATAAAACTATTAAGTGTTACATAAATGAAAACATTCCATATATGTGCATGTGCCTACATGTGCATATGTGTGCATGTTCCTACATGTGCATATGTGTGCATGTGTTGACCAGTTGCCAACCTATCCTTCATATTTCAAAGGGTATCCTCCATATTTTTGATTGTCTTCTCATAGTCCACCTTTAAATCACTAATCACTCTTGCCACTGTGTTAGTTCTCTCCATGATAAAATCAAGGTATTTTTTAGAGGAGGGAATACTTCCCTTCATACTATTAATTTCAGCAACCAATAAGGAATAACCCACATTTTTATTGTCCAACAAACACATCATATCTTTATCAACACTTGGAGTGTCTAGAACAAATGAACCTTTTTCAATAGGGGTCTACATTTCCACTAGGTTCCATCAAATCTAGGATGTAAACTTTAAAGGGGACATAATCTAAACTATCATTATCAGACATAGCAAGCATTTTGTGAGAGGTAGAAGTGGATGACTTCTTTCTAACCCCAAAAGAGAACACATCATCTCCATTTGAATCAATAGACGTCCACTCTCATGAGGTGTTCCCATAATGAAAACTCACATTTTTTTAAACTTGATTCCTTTCCTAGGTAGAGGATTCATTTCCACATGCCGTAATCTATCATACTCCATTATCAATAAGATTAAACCTTCATGTAGAACCATCCTAGAAGTTTTTTTGGTAAAGAGGTGCATTTATGATGCCTAAAATGATTCAATATTATAAAATGATAGTTAAAAAGGCTGGTATACTTTTTATCCAAGATAATGTACCTCATAACCACCTTAGGGGCACCCGACCATGACTTCTTGAGAGATCCTCTATCATATCCGCCATTGGTAATATTCTTAACCTTCTTCCTCTCACTAGGGAAAAATAAAATATGCATGAGTTTGGTGTAATTCTTTGTATCCCTATAAAACTTTCTCCCTTTGATGATAGTATCCAAAACTTTGGCTACCAAATTTTCATTAATCTCTAACTCCAACCCATAAAATAAAAAGGTTCCGTCTTTATAACTAGAAAAAATTAATTTTGTAACCTGGATATCAGCCTCATGAAGGATTTTTAGTACCCCATTAAACTCTCCACTAGACATCTTCCTCATTTTTCCATTATCATATAGCATTAGCTGCATCATATTTTGGTTATGACCCATGGAAGAATCACATAAAAATTTGACAAAACCATGATAGAGGAAACATAGAAACCAAATAAAAACTTGAAAAATAGTCCCCTTATCATAATTAAATGAGACCTACCTTTGGACACTTTTCATGTAGGAGACCATCATCTCCGAGACATGGGGAAAAAAAAACTATACAACAAAATTTCTATGAAGCATCTAGATCTTTGAAGGGATGTGATCATTTATTTCCCATCTAATGACACAAGGACAATTTATACCCCAATCTTCCAATGGGTCTGCTAGTTGATTTCCCTCGTGGTAAATGTAAGAAATAACATAAGGATAAAAGAATATTTAATATTAAGATACAATCCTTAATTACAGTCTTGATTGTCCATCTTGGGGCTGATAAGCTCTTCAAATACTTAAAAAAGTTCATTGAATCACATTCAAGCCAAATTTTGTCTAAACCTTTGTCCTTGGTCATTTATGTCCAATGTAGGCAGTGAATGCCCCGACATAGTGTTTGGTTTGGGTACCCAAAGGGAGTTCCATCACCAAGAAAACATACCATTGTGATCACAAACCACTCCCACACATCTATCAAGTTCAGGATTTCCTTTTTCAACCATATTAATCTTGAACCACCCCCAAGGTGGGGATGAACAAGAAACACTATGTATAGGAGACTTATATTTGAAAAGGGGAATAGAAATATCTCTTTGAATTCTCCACCTTTAGAATATTTTTGAATTAGAATTGGTAATTCTTAGGGGGTATCCTTGACTTTAAAGTTAGAGAAATCCAACTCAAAATTATCCTTAATTGTAGCTTGAATCTTGTAGGCCACAAACTTCAACTAGACACACAATATCTTTGAAAATAAAATTATTTATTTCCTTCCATATCTCCCATGAAACATGTGGTGTCATCAAAGACCAAAGAACAATTAAGGTGTGTTTCTTAATAGGAGGCTTCTACTGGATCCAATAATTAACAAAATAATTTGGGAAAACCCAATCCACCGACCACATATTGAGGAAGAAAGCCTATACTTTTGTAGGATAGGAACATCCAAACATAATGTGTAAATAATCATCAGTCTCATTCATGTAAAGATAACATTCGTTTGGTATATACAGTCCCCTTTTACAAATATTATCAATAGTTATACTTTTATTTTGCAATTGAATCCAAAAGAAGATATTCACCTTGCGGATAACCAAGGAATTCCACACTAAAGAAAAAATAGTTGAGGAAAGAGGACTCTAATTTCCTATTGAGAAGATTTTGAAACTAATAAAATAACATCCGATATTGAATTCCATATTAAAGAGTCCTCAATAGTGGCTCTTGGGAAATGAATTAGAGAGAGAGGCATTAAGGGCATCGAAAGTAGGGTCCACCACTCTTAGGTCCACCCAACTGAAGTAACTCACCCAACAACCAAATCTCCTCATACACATCTCCTTGAATTGAGAAAAACTAAGAAAATAAGAGAGAAAAGCATCACCCCTCCACCAATCATCCCAAAAATAAATATCACTCCCATTACCAAGAGACCACTATATACCATTAGTAATAATATCCTTTGAACCCAAAATATTTTTCCAGAGGATCGAGAAATTCCCAATTTTCCTCTCATTCTTAAGAAGATCTCTCACATTAGATAGACCATAATATTTACTCCTAACAATCCTCATGTATTCATTACCAATTTTGAATCTTCTCTACAATTTTTTTTTTTGAGAAGGCTCTATTGAAATTATTGAATTTTTCTGATATCCAACCCCCCAAGTTTCTTAGTCAAACATACTTGGTCCTAGACCATAAGGTGAATTCTATTCCTATTCTCAGTTCTGATCCATAAGAAATTCCCTTGAATATGTCCATTTTTATTAAAAAAAAGTTTGGCACTTGAAATAGACTCATAGCATATATTAGAAGGCTTTGCGATGACACTTTAATATGTTCTTGTTTCCTAGCTTGAGATAGAAAATTTCCTTTCCATCCAACAAGTTTAGCCTAGAATTTTTCACTCATCCTTGACAAGAAAGAGTGGGGTGCCTCATGTGGGTAGAGAGGAAAACCCAAATACATAGAGGGAAAGGTCTCGATTTTATATCCAAATATCTCAACAATTCTCACCTGACTTCTTTCCCAAGTGTTAAGGAAACAAATGGAGCTTTTTGGTAGGCTACCAACTTGGACCAACTAAATTTAATAGATTTTAATGACACTTTTTAAAACCTTTTCCTTCATGATTTAACTTTCACCCATCACAATCATATCATCGAAAAACTATTTATGAGAACATATAACATTTTCAAAAGATAGAGAAATATGTTTTAAGTTACCAATAGAAACATGATTGCCTATGAATTTGCTAAATGATTCTACCTAAAAAATAAGAGGAAAGGGGAAATGAGATCCCCTTATCTCAACTCTCTAGAGGAATCAAGGAAGAGAGAAGAGGCCCATACATAATGAGAGAATGTTTCACTGTGAAAATCAATTGACTGATTATCTTTAGAAAACTCTCAACAAAGCCAAACAAAATCATAAATTTATAAAGAAAATTACAATTTATGTTTTCATAGGATTTAAGAAGATCCAAGCTCAAGAGGAATCCTACCTTTTTATTGAGAGAGAGAGAGAGAGAGAGTTAATATTTCATGAACCATCATAATGGATTCAAGATTTTTCCTCCCTAGCACAAATGCATTCTGTTGTCTAGAAACTTACAAATGAATGATCTCCTTTAGTCTAATCACAAGGATTTTAGAGAATATTTTGTATAGTGAATTGCAAAAACTAACTAGTCTAAAATATTGAAAAGGATCTATAGTGGGATTCATAGGGATAATAACATTAAAGGTTTCATTAAGTTCCTTCAACAACATTCTGGATCCAAAGAATTCTATAGTATTTGCAATAAGATCCTTAGCAATAATATGGCAATATAATTAAAAGAACATGAGGAAGTCATCTAGTCTAGTGGCTTTATTACCTTCAAAGGAGAAGCTAACATCATGAACTTATTTTTCTAAGGGGATCCTAGAAAGAGCATGATTCATATCAGGAGAGACCAAAGAAGGAATTTCCTTTAGAAGATTCCTCTATTCCTAGAGACTACAACACCATCATTTGATTAAAGAAAAAATATTAACTTGCATAATATCTTCATATTTTTGAAAGTCTTTTCCATTTCACTTAATGGAGTGAATTTTATTAGTATCTCTTTATTTCAAAGAAGACATGTTGAAGAACTTTCTATTATAGTCACCACTTCATCGCTAGATAGCCATTGACCTTTGTTTCCAAAACTCTTTCACCTTGAAAATAATATCATTAAGTATAGATAAGATATTTATGTCTTGATTAATTAGACCAAATTTTCCTTAAGTTTGAATTTTAGCTTGGACATTATCAAGATCCCTCTTCTATTGTTCCTTGTTACTGAATACATGACCAAAGGAGAATGTGAGGCCTCACACCGAGCCTATCATAGCCATTCAGTTTTGCATTTGAGATAGACATATTTGATGATTATATTTTGATTCTCTATGGATTTTAATCATACTTTATGTTATGGTTTATTACCTTAGAGTTTAGTTGCACATTCAGTCATGTTATTTTGATGAAATTGTTATATCTATTTGGAACCTTATGTGAAATTAAGTGGATTTTATGAATGATTATGATGATGAAGTTTAATTTGCAATTAAATTATATAGGTATTCAATGATTATGTTTCTAGTTTAATTTAGTGATGAATTGTATATTTCATGAGGAAATTTATGTAAGTTATAAATGAATGATTATGTCATGTGAAACTTTGACTTAATTAGGATTAATTTCTTGAGAACTATTTGATTATGAAAGTTATAGAACTTACATGTTATTTCCTTGGACTACTGATATTGGACTTGAGTGTGCAGGGAAATAGGCCATGGTAAATTTGGGGAACCATCGTAGAGACTAATGGGAAAATCCATTTGAGCCAAGGTTGCTTCTAGTGAGAAGCCAAAAACATTGTTGTAATGCATTTTAATTTGTAAAAGTATGGTGCATGAATGTAATTGATTTATATGTTAATTATAAATGTTATTTATTTAAGAATGCCCAAGTGGATATGCCACATGGTTTTTGATGTGCTTTTTTTTTGTGTCACTTGACACATGTGTGTGTACTTGTGGCCATGACATGTCCACTTGGGGATTGGTTGAACACCAACATAGGAAGGTACCCTTTAGGATCCCCATGAAAATTATTTGGTTAGAGAGCTTGAGGTTTTGTCTTATCAATGAATTTCGAATTTGAGCTTCATATGAGTTTTTTGGGAGGCTTAAAAGGTGTCTAGGGAAGTGTTAAGGCCATTTTTAGGAAGCCCACTTGATATACCTATGGGTAAGGGGAATTTTTAACCATAGGACAACCCCATGTTGACAAAAAGACCCCTACAAAAGTTGAATTTTCAAAATGGCTGAAAATCCACTTTTGAAGCAAGGTCTTGGGTAGAGTTTCATCCAATAATGATACAAGTCTTTGGTCCACTTTTTGGGCAACCTTTTTAGGAATCATTATTTGGAAACCTTGAAAGAAGCTTGGGAAGGTCATCCAATTAGAGCGAGATCCTATCCCTAGAAGAGTGTGTGGAGGCCTTTTTGGAGAGGACTCTTCTTTTGGAAGAGTTTGACACCCACTCTCTAGATCTGTAGACTTAGCTATTTTGGAGAGGATTTTGGAAAGTGGAAAAGCTCTTCATCAACTTTCTTCCATAAGCTTGGATCAAGGTTGGCAGTATTCTTCATTTTCTTGTTTTTGTTTTCATTTTGAGAGGAAGAGTTCTCTTGTATGTCATTTGTTTGTATGCAAAATTTAGTATTGTGTTCTTGTAATGTTTTTGGTTTCAGATCTTGTTCTTTTGTGGTAATGGATGTTATGTGAATCATGAGCTTGTAGTAGTGCAAGATTTCTTTGCATTGTAAATGTGTAGTTTCTTTTGTTAGTTTACAAAGTTTTCTTGTATGTGTTGTAGTGTTTTGTTGAGGGAGTTCTCAAGGCCATATTCACCCTTGGGAGGGAAGCGTAGCCTTCGGGGTGAAGGGATTGTTGGGACATTCAAGGGTGTAGAGTCTCTCCTTGGATAGGAGAGGGATGAAACATGGATGTATGGGCTCCATGTAGCCATCTCTTTTGTTTGTTTTGAATATTGGGGTTCATAAGGAGATTGTGAGATTGTGTATGTGGTGAAAGATGCATGATGAGAAATCCAAGTGATGGCTGATCTCTTATCATGAGATGTGCTTTCTCCCCTTAAAATGGTTCCACCTTCACCCCTCTTCTTTTTAGAGTCATTTTGTGACACTTTGTGTTAACCTTGGGAGGGAGATTTTATTTTTTTGTATGTTTTTATTATTGTGGAATGTTTGATTGTATCCTTGTCTTTGTGATGGTTCCCCTAGCTCACAGGTGGCTTCATAGAAGCCTAGGTTGGGAGGTAGGCAGTCTTTGGCCTATGTATTTTTATTGAAAGATTTTGGAGCCATTGAAGACTTCATGGTTGGAGTTGAAATCTTGAAGAGTTGATGATATTTTCTTATTTGAGTTGGGTCACTCTTGTTTCATGTTTATTGTTTTTGTAAGGGAATCCTGTGAATCCCATAAGTTCAATGTATTTTGTAATGGAGTAATCACTCCAAAACTTGTATTTGTATCATAGGTTGTGGCATCAAAGTTTTGAGAAAATGTATGTCTTTCTTGTGATAGATTTATGTTCTTATGAGAATATTGAAGGTTGGACAAAAGGAAGAATTTTATGTATTCATGTTATATTGAATAAGTAATGGACAATGTATTTGTTTCATAAGAGGAATGTAAGGAATTTGTTGGAATAGTTTATGAGAAAGAATTGTTTATTTATAGATGAATCTTTATGTATTCATGTTGAAAAATTTACAAGTGAAGTATTTGTATAGTATCTTTATAGTTCTATTACAAAGATTTCAAAGGATTAGAATGATAGTAGTGTGAAAGAAATGGATTAGAAGCACTCTCTCTCAATTATTTTATTGCAAACTATGTGTTAGTTGTTAGTAAAAATGGGAAAATCTATGTTGAAAAACTTAGTTAAATTAACTTTGTTACTTTCTACATCAATTAGTATTTTAGAATTCATTCTATCATTGATCCTAAACTATATCCATTTTTACCAATGAGACCAAAAAACTATTAAGGAAAAAGAAATTAAAAGAGTAGATAGAAAAATGTCAAAGAAAACAAACAAGCAAAATATCAAGTGAAAAGTGAAAATGACCACCTACAAGTCTCTGGAAAATGTATGGGAGAAATCCCATACATTTTCGTAAAAACCACAGTCATTAAACAATAATATTTCCTACCCCTACTTGGCTAAGACAAAATATAATAAAGTGTTAGTATAAAATAGATTAGAGACTATGATACTCTATCTAGGAGGCTCGACCTTTGGGGGACCCACCTAGATTATTCCCCCTAAAGGACCTAAAAAGGATCCTAAAATAAATAAATTCTTATAAAAAAAAATATTATTGATTTAGCCACCAACAATCTAATATTGAAACTTAGTAATTAAAAAATATATATATTATAATAAAAAAATTTGTACCCCCACGTTGGCGGGCTTTCCCAAATTCTATTTAAAAAAAAAAGATTTATATTTTTTTAGGGGGGGACCCGTGGGTCCCACAGCCCTTGGGCCCTGTCCCCACCTCCTACACACTACCATGCACAGGAGTACCTGCATGGCAGGGTACCCTACACATGACAGCGTGGGGTCCCCCTATGTAAGTCCCTATGGGACTTAGTGCACTTAGGTAAGTGCTTAGGATTTTTGCATTAGTTTTTATTTTGTTCTTTTAATTTAATTTAATTCATTATTAATAATTTTAATTAATATGATAATTAATTTGTATTTTTTAATTATATTTTTTTAATATAAATTTTTATTATATTTTCAATTTTATTAATTATTAATTATTGTTAATTAATATAAGTTTTAATTAATATTTAAATTTTATTTTTATTTAATAATTATTAATTATATTAATTAATAAACTTTATTAGTAATGTAAATATTAATTGATTTTTAAGTTTTATGTTATTTATTAGTTAGTCGTTATATTAATTGATAACTACTATTAATTAATATAATTATTAATTAATTCCTAAATAGTTTTATTTTAATTGTTATTTATACTTAAATTATAATTATTTCATTTTTAATAATCATGTTAAATAATGATTATTAATTAATGTAAGTACCAAATGATACTTAGTGTATCCATTTGCTTATTTTAATCTATTAATTAGGTTATAGTTCAAACCCAATAGCTATTATGTTATAGTTAAATTGTAATTCTTAAATTGGCCCAAAGTTAATTCTAAGCTACATGAGGAATAATGATAAATTTATTAATCTAGATTTACTATATGGAATTTAGGGAATTGTGGTTGTGTCGGTGTTAGACCAAATAAATGTACCCAGGAAACGTCACCTAGAAATAGATGAGTATTGAGCCTATACAATCAATCTTATTCTCGAACTATAGCTAGTCAACTCTCCAGTGGCCAATAAAGCTTAAGTTAATAACCCATTATTCGTGATCAGTTCCTTGGTATGAAACTTGGACTTGTTAGTTAACCCTAGAATCCTGTTGGGCATTCCATTATGCTAGGGGTGACCATTAAATATAACCTCTTGTTTGAGTTAGCCACACCTTCCCTGTACCAACTGTTACCTTAAACTTTTACCCTTTTAAAAAAAATAAAAATTGGTGTGTTTTAGAGTGAGATTTTATGGGCATGACAGTGGACTTGTTCTATTTCTGAATATTGGTTTGAACCATAGATATTTTCTTAATGAATTTGTACATTGTTGTTCCCTAAACATCTAGTCCCTACTAGTATTTTATTTTGATCGTCATGTTCGGATTTAGGATCGACATTTTTTCAAACCTAAAGATAAATCTATTCTTTTTGCAAACAATTTTAGCTAAAAAGGAGATAGGAAAATGGTCTAATCCAATATGTGACAAAGAATCTAGATGACAATAAAACTTTCTAATCCATTTAGGGGAGATTCAAGATTGTAAGAATTTGCATAAGGCAAAGAATAGATGCCAAGATCTAGAAGCTCAAGAGATAGCACAAGAGAGACAAAATATGATATGCTCAAATGATCAAATAATGAATAATAGATTGATTACATACAATGTAGAAATGCTTCAATAAATAGGCAATGCATGCTAACTAGAAGTTATGCAAGTGATAAGATATCAACTAGACATGGTGGAATCACATGTCCACCAAAGGTGGATCATCCTCCATTGTACATGAAAGTATGAGAAACATGTGCAACAATGAGAGGATGATAATGTGATAACAACACTAAAGGTGGATCTCACACATAAAGAGGTATGTGATGACAACTATCACACCTAAAGTGGAGATTCTCCTAACCATGTGGTAAAAAGAAATGCAAACTCCTAGGTGTCTCAAAGACAACTAAAATGCAAATGCATTATCCTAAGTAAACTTAAGTAAAGTGTAATTAGTAAATACTTAATTACACCAGCACCCCCCCTTAAGTGCAACTTAGTGGAATGCACTTAAGCTCACAATGCAAGATGAGTCTCGGTTACTAGGCCATGTTAGGTACCCATGTACAATATGCAAGAATAATGCAATCTCTCATAAAGTAGAGAAAGAGGGAAAACCTCATGGGAAAAACCCTCCCCCAAAAAGAGAGATAAATACAATAGTAGAATATGAGAGAGAAGACCTCATGTGAGGAAAATATCCCCCCCATAAGATAGAAGTAGTGGAAGAGAGACCAAGTAGCCCCCCCTCAATGTAGAATGAACACAAATGGTAGATGCTCTAGGCTCAATGTAGAAACTGCTCCATGAGTGTAGAACAACATTCCTCCCCTTAGGAAGAAACAAGACCAAAGGTGTATATATGAAGCCTCCTCCCCAATCTTTATGAAGAAACCTCAAAAAAAATGGAGTCTCTGAAACCTGCTTAAGTGTCCCCATGCCAAAGCTAAAAGGTGCCTCCTCCAAATCATGTGTACTAAGCCACTCTGCTGAAAAAGAAAAATTAGGATCAACTGAGGATGAATGTAGAACATGTACCAAAGACCCAAGTATCTCCTCTGAAGAGAAAGTGACCTCCTCCAACTGTTGTATCAAAGTATCCACAATCATGTCACCCTCGAAAGAATGATCAAGTAGAGAATGAATATGAGGGTTAGCATGTTCCCTCACAACAACTGAAGAAGGATCATCTTCACCAAAGAGAAGATGAATATCATCAATGAAGTCTCCCAAATCCGAAGTATAGGATTCCACAAATAAACCTGCAATGTCTGTCAAGTAGTCATCCCATGGAACCAAGTCTGGAAGACAATGAATATCTTGCTACACTGAAGCAATTGAACCCATGGTTGTGTGAATGCAAGCATCATCAGGAGCAAGAGTAGAAGTAGTCTCAATAGGAGGAGATGAAATAGAAGGCTCAAGAGATTGATCATGACTGAGAATACCCAAGTTCAAGTAGCCAAAACTCTCCTCAAAATCTGAATCATCACTATAATCATCATATGCTAAAGACTCACTATCTGAAGAATCACTATCTTCAAGAGGAACAAAATCTGCAAAGGAGTATAACCGAGAAGAGTGATCCACTATCCCAGTAGCAATAACTGCTCCACTCTCCAAGTCCTTGATGAAAACTAAATCAGGTGTAAATTCCACAGTCTTCTTTGTAGCACCATTTGTGATTTGATAGATACAAAGAGGGTTATTAGTCAAGTGTGGAGCACAGAACACATCATTGAAATGTCCCTCCCTAACATCAATACTTACTTTCCCAATCACATTCATGTAAGTGTGATTGCCCATCAAAATAGGTGGACCTTTGGAAGCCTCAAATGATGAAAACATGGACTGTGAAGAAGCCATATGATGAGAAGCCCCTGAATCTAGAAGCCATCTACCTGAATCATGAATTGAAGAAGCATACAAAGCTTGTCCTTTTTGAGTGACTAATGCATGACCCTTTCCTTTATCTTTTTCTAAATTTGGTGAAGAAGAGGTTAAGGTAGACATCCTGGAAGGCAATTTGATGTTGTTCTTGGCAAGAAGATTCTTCAATTCATCAATTTCCTTCTTATAACAAAAGTGTTCTTCATGTCCATCCTTTTTGCAATATGCACAAACCTCTTCTCCTTCTTTGAAGATTCACCCTTTGGAGGTGATGCAGAAGTGTCATGTTGTGTGGAAGTTGATGTTGTGCCTTCTTGTTGAGACTTAGACTTCAAATTCTTCTTCTTATTTTGACTTTGATTGCCTTGACTCTCATGATTAGCCACCAATGCCTTGGAAGTTGAAGCCTTGAGAATCCCCATACTCATCAATTTTTCTTGTTCTAAGACCAACATTTCTGAAAATGACTCAAATGAAGGCTTAATGAAGGCACTACCCATGGTCAACTTGTGAGTATTATAACTTGAAACAAAAGCTCCATATTCAGGAGGAAGATGTTTCAACAAGTGACTAACCAACTTCACATCCTTTATGGGATTTCCACAATCATCAAGTTGTGCTCTATAGTCATTGATTTTTTTGAGATAATCTTAGATTGTGTCAAAGTTCCTAGGCTCTAATTTGAGGAGATCAGTCTCAATTGTGAATCCCATTTCCTCATCCACTTGACCAAACAACTCTGCAAGTTTATACCAAGCATCTTCAGCATTATTTATGGTTTTGATGTGATACATGACAGCTTGAGAAATATTCTCTCTTAAGACTCCTAAAGCTTTATAATTTTTGGATGACCATTTAGTTATTGCAGCAGTATCATCATCAACAAGTTTTTTAATTGTACCATCCACATAAGGAGTTAAACCTTGAACCATTAACTTGCTCCATACATTATCTTTCCATGTAGCATAATTATGTGGAGTTAATTTTGTAATAGAACCCATGATGCAAAATCAAAAGAGAACAAAAAAAAGATACCAACACACAAGACACCCCCCTAATTCACTCAATCAAAGAAACCCCCCCAAAATGATGATTTTGGCACTTTATAGCGAGTGCGTGTACAATTGCCACTTAGAAAAATAGATCAAAGTGGACTTCTAATTTTGATGCTTACAACTGAAAAAATGAAGCTACAACAGACTCAAGAAGATAGGATAGAAGATCCCTCAAGGATCTAATCAATTTACAAGTGCCACAATAGGCCAAAATAGACCATATTCTAAAAGTACTATGTCTACACAATATTTCTCCAAACTGATACTAGATCTGGAAAGTAGACGAAAAGTTATGCACTTTCAAAAAAAATTGCACATGAAAATGTGTCTGTATGAGCCCGTATGAAGCCTCTAAAGTTGTAAAAATAGAGATCAGATAGGTACAATCACCAAAAATTGCAATTTCTACAAAATCTATGATCCAAAACTAGAAATGAACACCACCACTAAAAAGTTCAGGAAATTTTAGCCAAAAAAAAAAATTGCACCTAATTTGGAGCCCGGATGACCAAGTTATGGCCTCCCAAAGTCGGACTGCCAAATCCAAAATGCAATTGGTGAGTGCTTCAAATTTTTGAAAACTGCTGGCATCACCAGTTTTACAATCTTAAATTTGATGTTCAAATGAACATCTTCGCAGTTTAAAATTGCTCAGGTTTGATAGTCCACCGGCCATCAAATTTAACTGAAAGGAATGGCTGCTAGGACTTTAGTCCCACATTGGTCATGCAATGTGTGTATAAACCCTTTTTATATGTAGAGAAACCCATAATAAAACAAAGATGTTGGCTTTGGCAGGCATGGTCTAACTGTTAGTTAGAAGCCAATTGAGTATGTGTTGCTGCTTGTGACAATTGATGATGTCATGCCAATGGTGTACGCCCGAATAATGATAGAATATTATCTGAAGTATGTGATAAAGATAGGGCACGTACCAGGCCTGGTAACAAAATTTTTGAAGAAAAATAAAAAACCGAAAATTGACAAAATTACAAATCTAGATCTGAGAAATAATAAATATTGCAGATGCAAAATAATGGAAATTAATGCAGATCTGACATTAAAAATTGAACAAATGTTACCCAATTTCGCAGATCGGGCTTTAGAGGTCCGATTTGCAAAATTTTTTTGCCTTAGATTTGACTTTTGCCCAAGGTAGGCAAATTTATAGTTAAAATTTATGGAAACAACCATCCAGATGCAATCGTGAGGTTCGATCTTGCTCAAAACACTCCCAAAAAATATTGATCCCAAATTTGGTTCGTGGCCCTCCAAAAGTTGAAGCAATTAATCCCTCTCCAATGGCCATGCAGTGAAGACTTCTTTGGCTCTAATACCATGTAAGAATTTGCCTAAGGCAAAGAATAGATGCCAAGATCTAGAAGCTCAAGAGATAGCACAAGAGAGATAAAATATGATATGATCAAATGATCAAATAATGAATAATAGATTGATTACATACAATGTAGAAATGCCTCAATATATAGGCAATGCATGATAACTAGAAGTTATGCAAGTGATAAGATATCAACTAGACATGGTGGAATCACATGTCCACCAAAGGTGGATCATCCTCCATTGTACATGAAAGTATGAGAAACATGTGCAACAATGAGAGGATGATAATGTGATAAGAGCACTAAAGGTGGATCTCACACACAAAGAGGTATGTGATGACAACTATCACACCTAAAATGGAGATTCTCCTAACCATGTGCTAAAAAGAAATGCAAACTCTTAGGTGTCTCAAAGACAACTAAAATACAAATGTATTTTCCTAAGTAAACTTAAGTAAAGTGTAATTAGTAAATACTTAATTACACCAACAAAGATCTATCCAATCTAACCTGAATCAGATCCATACCCATTCCTCAATTTGACTAGGTATAAGAAACTCCATGAAGATCCAGGTCTAGTAGCCCTTGAGATTTAATGAAATCTAACAAATTTTGACTACTATCACAATCTATAGGAACACCGTCATTCTTATTAGTGTACTATAGATAGGGGTATTAAAGTCTTCTATTACAATCCAACTATCACTAAACATTGAATCTCTAAAAGAGTCCAACAACCTCCAAAAAGGCCTTCTATAAAATTTATTATTAGGGGCATAAACATTAGACACCACCTAGCAGAAACCATCATTCAAATGTTTAAAATGAGAATCAATGTGATTGGTGGTAGAAGTAATAAAAATACCTTTAACGAGCCTCATGTTCCAAAAAGTAGAAATCCAACCATAGGCACCATTTGAATCCACACAATCAATTCCAACATTTTTCAAGAAAGAAGTCCTAAGATCAATATGTTTCTTCTCTAGCATTATGGTTTCCTAAGCAAGACAAATATTAGGCTTATGCTCTCGAACTAGATTAGAAACAACAACATGCTTATGAGGGTTTTTTAACCCCCTAATATTCCTAGAGACTATCTACATTTTGAATATTGAGGGGAGCTAGAGATGCCCATCTATGGCAGTGTTCTCTGTAGACCATCCACAATTTCTTCCTTACTATTTTTATCTTTGGCCTAGATAAAGCTTGATCCACCTATCCTATGTGAGTATTACCATAATCCACTTTTAATCTACTTTTAGTATTAGCCATGGTTGAATAAGAGATATTATTTCTTCAAGACCAAAATTTAACCATAGTATATAGGATGATGTCACCATCATTTGAGTTTTGGGATGATGTGATATCATCAATATTTATATCTCCCTTATCAATAGTTTTCTCTTCTCCTCCATTCTCAACTTAGAAAATGCTATTAGGACATGTCTCCTCTTGAGATCTTCCCCGAATCCTACTCAAATCATCATCAAGATTAACCATAATATTAATACCCTCAAAATATGACATACTCTCTTCACTTATTTAGCTATTCTTATAAGAATCCTTAGCAAGTTGTTCATTCAATCCTAGATCCAATTTTTACTGAAGAACTTGTTCTTGAGGTAGAATTTTCTCACCCTTGTTGCTCCCCTCCTTGTCTTTAGGATCCACCAAACCCAACTCATTTTAATCTAGAGAACCCCATCCACAACATACTTTAGAGGCTTTTTTTTCTTCCACGTCATCTTAGAAGATTTTATCAACACTTGCTTAGTAGGATAGTTTTTCGCCCAATGGCTAGACTTTTTGTAATGAAAGCAAGCAAACAGAGAAGAATCAAACTCGAAGGCTTGAACCCAAACTCCCAGTTTTGAGTTAAGAGCAACTTCGCAAGGGAGATCCATTGACTTCTTAATGTTAACATAAAATCTAGCATAAACTAGCTTCTTTTTGGCCGGCATCATAAGGTTGACAAAGATTAAATCACCAAAACAAGCAGTGATACCACGAAAGATTTCTTTGTCCCAATACTCAAGTCGGAACCTAGGAAGATGAATCCAAACTGGAGTAGAGTTACACACTCATTTTAAAGGGGAAAAACTAATCTGCCATTTTTTCAGAGCAAGAGAAGCCCTACCAAGAATCCAAGATCCTCCAATCAAAAGTGCACCAAGATCCTCCTCACACATAAATGAGAAGTAAAAAAAAATCCTTTATCCATGGCAAGAACATCTATCTGGCCCTTGTTTTGCCATTTCCACACAACCTGGTCTCTCAGAGAGTCAATATTCAGCCGAGAGCCTACAAATTTCCCAATAAGAGAGAACTTCATGACAGAGATGATCTTATCAACCAAAGAATCCAGAATAGCAACTGAGCAAGCACCCAAAATCGGGTCAACAGTGTGACAAATTGAAGAAATACACTAACCTTTGAGTTTGCTAAATGATCCAATAAGTTTTGGTTCTCCCACCCTATTCCATCATGGTCCCCTTTCCCCTTGGGCGAACATGAATCCATACCCACTTGCACCCGGCCTACATGGAGTATACTTGCTGCACAAATTCAAAAGGCACATATTCCTCTAAATCCATAGTCCCCACCATGTATCCTCCAGCAGGTGGACAAATGTTTCCCGCCTCGCAAGAATTAAAAATCCCCCCTCCCTCTGCTTCCTCCGCACTCCATATTGTGTTTTGTGGTTCCTTATTAATGATACTTTTAAAAAGTTAACTAACCAAAGTTAAATTATTTTGTGTTTTCTAGACTGTCTCTTTAAAACACCTTTTTAGTATTTTTCATGAGAAAAAGTGGCAGTTTCCTATATATTGTGGAATGCGAGACATATGACTAGAGGTTTGATGTCAACTCTTGAATATTCTTTGAGCTAAATGAGTTTGAAACTATAGGATGAGTATCGTATTCCAAACTAAGCAGGGATGTGTAAACATTTGATTACAAGTCTCTTTATAATTGTAATACTATGAATCTTTGGGCAAATTGATGCAATATTATCATTGCATCGAATGTGTTCATTGTATAGTTCTAGCTGCGTAATTTCGTAAGCATGTTCATACACGGTTAGAAGGACATCTATAGTTGTATGATGGATGTGAATTTGACAGGACATCACAATAGAATTTAGATAACATTCTTTGATAGTTCTCTTAGGCCCCGTTTGCTTGCGAAATTGGAATTTGAGTCAAAACCTGATTATCTCAAAATCAGGTTTTGATATTCCAATTTTTTATATTCGGAAGATGTTTTGGACCGTTTGGTTGACCTGGAAGATGGGTGAGACAATCCATCTTCTGCGTTTGGTTGCCATTTTTTAAATTGGAATTGGAAGTAAGAAATTCCTATTTATTTGTTTGGCTTGCAATTTCAAATTGGAATTGGAATTACATTATCCATTTTCTATGTTTCGCTCTACATTTTGAATTGGAATTAGAATTTAATTCTTAATTTAATATTTTATTATTTTGGTCCATTTTTTATGTATAGTTTTTTTATATTAATTTATATTTTTATGTAGTAAATCATAAACAAAATTTAATATATTTTTATAAATAATATTATAACAAAAAAATAATTATAACATTGCTCGATATCACATCAAAATACAAATAAGTCATCTAGTCCACATATATATATATATATATATATATATATATATATATATATATATATATATATATATATATATATATATATATATATATATATATATATATATATATATATATATATATATATATATCTGCATAATGATCCAACAAATCATCCCACAAATGATCAAACTAAATAGTACGATTGTTGCACAAAGTAAACATCGTAAAAACAAGATTTCAGCTTTATAGGCAGCCTCCGCTTTTTCCATAGTTTTCTCGAGTGTTTTGCAATTTTTGCACTCGTCATCTATAATAGGTGTGTGTGTAGAACATGCTGATGATGTAGACAACGATGAGGTGTCATTGGCCCATTGAAAGTACTCGCATCCACCGCCATCCTAAAATACAAATCTAAGTTAGTCTCGCTATAATGACTAATATTTATTCTTTGTAAATATTTAAATATTGTGCAATTAACAACCTTTTTTTAATTTTTGCAACTCCAAAATTTACAGTCTAGATTATCCTTTGTGTGTGACGTCCTCAACACACAACACAATCCATCACCGCAGTCACACATAGGAACATTCCTCATAGCCATCAGCATTGTATCAAGCAAAAATTTGTTCATTCATACTAATTTTGTTCACTATAACAACATGACTATATTCTATGAGTACAAATTGAAAAAGTTATACAAAAAATATAATGACGCAACTATAGCATCAGATATAACAATATCCATGAACTGATTGGTGGTGTGAAAACACACCGTTAAATAAGAAAATGCAAGTAGATCCACGGTCTACGCCCTTATGCCCCACATTCGATGATCAATCTTGCATCTACAAAGTAAGCATGATAGAAAAACTAAAACTTGTTTATTTTTAAATGGAATACACCAAGGAGTACCATAAAAAATATTGACTATTTACAAACACAAATAGTAAACAATCATCAGATAGCTCATTTTTTTATCAGCATATGTGGATATTTTTTTCATCAATGTTTGAAATACCTTTTGGATTTGATTGTATAGATAGTTTTGGATGACACTCTGTGATCCATCATCAGGATGAAAGAGACCAAAATGATTGCAATAGACCAAAATGATGGACTTTTCTGTCAATCATTTTTCTCTCTTCCATCGCGATGAGGGATCACAAAGTGTGATCGTAAAATATCTACAAAATCAAATCCAAAAGCTATTTCAAACATATTTAATGTCAGCATATGTGTAGTCTCACTTTATCATCATATGTGTAGTCTCAAAACTATCCATTTCTATTTCTGTACCTATCACATGGTTTTTTAAAATGAATGAAAAATGAAATGAAATTGAAGATGAAATAGAGCATTGAACAAAGTAGAATTATTTAACTTAATTTCCTAAAGCAACAATAATAACAAGATGGTTAGGGTATATACATACAAAATCATGAACAATACAGTCATCTACCAAAACACATTTATAAAATCATGTCTAAAGAACTAGAAATGGATAGTTAAGAGACTACACCTTAACAATGCATTAATGAAGCATTCATCATGTGGTACTCCATGTATTCCACTTAAATATGTTAAAAGCAACAACACTAAAAAATGCAAGCTAAAAAGTACTTTAATGAAAACAATGGTCAAGGGAGGGCATGCTTGTTTGGCCATTGATGGACCTCTGAAAGCACTCAAAATTCAAAGGACAAGAGAGAAACAAGGTTTCCTACCTTGAAGTGGAGATCAAAACCAAAATGGAGAGGAAGACAAGCACACTCTGTGAAAGCCAACATAATCACTAGAAACACAAAATAATCTTGGCATGGATCCAACGAATTAACATAATAAGTATACCAGCGGGTACTTACTAGTGGCTACTGTATACCAATGTATATGAAAACAAAGAGGGAAAAATGAAAGAAATAACTTGATTGGGTTGACACCTGATCCCAAGAGAAGTTTTGAAACATCTTTGCATGGCCATTGAGAGAGCAAGTTTTTACAATTGATTCAAGTTTTTACTTATGGTGCATATTAATTGTAGTTCATTGCATACTAATTGCATTTCATTGCAAGTATGTATATGAACTGCAATTAGTATGTAATATTTCAAGTATGTATATGAACTGCAATTGGTTGATTCAAGTATGTCATATTTCTGGTGCATATTAATTGCAGTTCATTATAGTTTATGTATATGAATGGGTAGAAGCAAAACGTTGGGTGCCAATTCCGCGGAAGTTCGCGGCTTGAAAATTTGCGCCGCTTGAAATGGGCACCCGTTTTAGGCTCGGACATCCGATCCAAAATTCAAAATACAGGTACCCATTTTTCCAGAAACGGGCACCCGTTTGTTGAAAAACGGGTACCTGTTTCTAAAAAAAATTTTAAATTTTTTTTTTAATTTAAAATGTTTTTTTAAACACATTTTTTTAAATTTATGAAACGGGTGCCCGTTTTTTGAATTTAAATAACGGGTGCCCGTTTCTTAAAATATGCATGTGGGAGTTTTCACTCTACCTCAATTTTTGGTTTGGGATAGGTTTGGTGAGACCAAGCCTATGTCTTAGCCTCCAAAATTTTGGCTAAGGCATTGGAATAAAATTTTTAAGGCTTACCGTAATTTTTTGAAGCCTTTCTGGATCGATTTTTTTGACAAAACAAAAACCCATTAAAGATCTCACTATCATGATTCTAAAAATATAAATTTCATAGTAATATGGTTATTTTTAATATTTTTACATTATTTATTAGTTGATAGTGGTACATAAACATAAAATAGTGAGACTCACTAAAACTTTAATAACTTTTTAATTTTTAAGTATTTTTAAAAATAAATTATATGTCATCAATCTAGATTCAATTCTTTTGAATTTAAAAAATAGAATTTTTGAAAAAAAGAAAAATTATATTAAATTATGGTGACCGTACACGAGAGGTTTGAAAAATAAGCTTTATTGTTAATTAAAAATTAATAAAAAATAATTTACAAAACAAAAAAATAAGAAAAAATGTTCTCATCAATATTCTATGTCTTAGGTATCTTCCCTAAAAAGGATTTTAAAAAATTCATTTATTTGTGTCAAAATATGGTGGCCGTACATGGATGTGGTATGGTCCTGAAACAGGCATTTTGAAAAAGTGGTTTTGAAATATGCCTATCAAAATATAATTTATACCATGTGGGTATTAAAATAAATTATATATTTGAAAAGTAGACTCCAAGTACTACAATTTCTATTAGTGAATTTTTCCGAGATTCAATATATAAGTGCCTCAAATTTTGAGATCAATTCAGATAAATTTTGAAAAATAGGAAAAACACTTCCACTTTTTGCAAAAAATTGGCACCCAACTTCTTGCAGCCACCCGAACTGCAATTAGTATTCTGAGAAAGTGTCCAATAATGAAGGGCATTAGTTTACAATTGATTCAGTTTTTTACTTCTGGTGCATATTAATTTACTTCTGGTCCAATAATGAACTGCAATTAGTTTACAATTGATTCAAGTTTTTACTTCTAGTGCATATTAATTGCAGTTCATTGCATACTAATTGCAGTTCATTGCAAGTATGTATATGAACTGCAATTAGTATGTAATATTTCAAGTATGTATATGAACTGCAATTGGTTGATTCAAGTATGTAATATTTATGGTGCATACTAATTGCAGTTCATTGCATTTTATGTATATGAACTGCAATTAGTATTCTGAGAAATTGTCCAATAATGAAGGGCATTAGTTTACAATTGATTCAATTTTTTACTTCTGGTGCATATTAATTTACTTCTGGTCCAATAATGAATTGCAATTAGTTTACAATTGATTCAAGTTTTTACTTCTAGTGCATATTAATTGCAATTCATTGCATACTAATTGCAGTTCATTGCAAGTATGTATATGAACTACAATTAGTATGTAATATTTCAAGTATGTATATGAACTGCAATTGGTTGATTCAAGTATGTAATATTTATGGTGCATACTAATTGTAGTTCATTGCAGTTTATGTATATGAACTGCAATTAGTATGCTGAGAAAGTGTCAATGAAGGAACATGGAACCATGTATAATTAACTAGCTTGAATATGATCATTGTTAAAAAAACCAATTACTTTGTATAGGAACCTAGCACAATAGTATTGAAGATGGTGATTAGTTCAAGACTATAGAAAGCCTTGAAAGAAGTATTCTAAGTTAAATTTATAAATGTATTGCGGTTCATTGCAGTTTATGTATATGAACTGCAATTAGTAATGCTGAGAAAGTGTCCTATGTCTCATTCATCAAATATTCATTGCATTCATACCAGTCTCATTAGATTTTGAACTTCATCATACATCATCATTAGGTGAGGTTTCAAATAGGTCTAGGTCTTTTGCACCTTGTCATATGAAGTATAGTGAATATACTCCCTGTGAGGATTCTAAGAGGTCACTCAAATTTTCTAGAGACAGACTCATGTATATGCTCTGAGATAGCAAGTATTCAATCTAGTGCTCTATCTTTGTCACACAAATTAATGATCAAGTGTAATTGACCTATATGGAGTATGGAAAATGTAAAATAACAATATGTGGATTAAGTAGCATGACAAAGATAGAGCACTAGATTGAATACTGGAACAAGATCAAAATCTGGAAAAGACATTTCAGATGAACTATATAGTGATTGTAGTAAAGAAACTTGTAAGAATAGATGACTAAAGATTCAACAAGACTACAAACATAACATTACAGCACTATAAAGTGATCAATAACATGAGAAAAATACAGTAGCCATTACATAATAGAGCCCATAGCAACAGGGGTGATGACAATGAAATGAGACTACAAATATAACGTTACAGCAATATAAAGTGAACAATAACATCATATCAATATAGTAGCCATTACATAACAGAGCCCACAACAAAGCCCATAGCAATAGGGGTGATGACAATGAAACAAATATGTGCAAATACATTTTAGATAAAGTTTCAATCAAATGTAATCGAAAGTAAAATTGGGGGACATTTCAGCTGAACAATCGATTCTTTAAATCTGGAAAAGACATTTTAGATGAACTATCAAAATTAATAATGGATTATGCTGATCTTACTATATATAATATATGTATATATGAACTACAATTAGTATGCTGAGAAAATATACAATACAATCAAAATCAAACAAATTTCATTACACTAGATAGCTTAATTTCTCAGCATACTAATTGCAGTTCATATACATAAATTATATATAGTAAGCTCAAATTAATTTCTCAGCATACTAATTGCAGTTCATAGACATAAATTATATATAGTAAGATCAAATTAATTTCTCAGCATACTAATTATAGTTCATTCATTGGGGTTTTCATTTTTCATCTAGTTGTCATTGGCACCTCACATTCTCGGTTGGGGTTTTCATTTTTCATCAAACCATTTTTCTATTTCATATACATAAATTAATTTCTCAGCATACTAATTGTAGTTTATGTATATGAACTGCAATTAGTACACCCATAAAATGTCCATTACTCTAACAGGTGAAGACCATAATAAGTCTTGTGAATTAGCATACTTAGTACACACAAAATGAGTGGCAAATCATCAACCATAAACAATCATCACTGTATGTGAACAACTATGATAAAGTTTCAACTCATGATAAAGTTTGATAAAGTATGTGAACAACTATGATAAAGTATGTAGAAAATAACTATAATCCACCATATGTGGCTGCAATCTAGTCCACTCTCTCATCCTCACTCATCAACAAGAACCCTTTGGCTCTTTCACGCTCAACCATGAAGGTGTCGTATACCCTCAGGAATACAACTCGACTCAATTGAGGGATGGATTTGAGAGCGCTATATACATCCATCAAAGCATTCTCATGAGCAGATGTATCAATTTTGTGAAGGTGCACATTGCTCATGCCCTCTTTTATTTTCTTCATTTTTTCACACATGGAATCCAAGGAAGCGGATGCACTTGCCTTCCTCCTCCTTTCCCCCCCTCATGACTGATGATGTAGGGGTTCCTCTACCACTTGCACTTGGAGTGGAGTGATTGGAAGGATAATGGTCATCATCTGGAAATCAAAAGCAGTATCCTCTTCATCAAGCACATTGTATGGCTCTTCCATAGGGTTCCCTTCTTCAGTCTCAAGGGTCATTGTAGCTACATTTCCTTCAGCAATGTCGTTACCCACAATTACACCCAGTTCATTAAAGTATTGGAAGGGCTGCCTCTTATACACTTTGGCATTTTTGTACTCTCTTCTCTACATGCTGGCATAAATAAATGGATTAGGTTCTTTGTCTTTCATTACGTACTTTATAAGAAGGCAATATTATTTCCATCAAAATAGTAGAGAGATCACCCTACCTTGAGAAGCTCATCCCATATGCTATCCTCAGCATCCATGCATTGAGTTTCCTCATTCTAGGTGAAGTCACTTGTATTTCTTAGCTCCTTCATGACTCTATATGCTAGCCTCCATGTTTTCAGCTTATTTTTGAAATTGTCCCTAGATAGATTTAGGTTCATATCATTGTTGAACCTCCTCTCAATGGCTATCCATGCTTCTTTTTTAAAACCTCCATCACCTTTTATTCCTAGCTATACTTGCTCCATGAGCAAGTCTAGAAACTTTAATTCCATTTCCTTACTCCACATTATCTTCTTATAGGAAGAAGATATTTGGCCATTGCTACCAATTTCATCCATGCTCATCATCAGTTCTATGTATGCCATGCTGTGTAATCATCAAAGTATCTTTGTACATCAGTTTACTCAAATAAAACACATTGACCCATAAAAGACTAATACATCCGGATAGAAACAGAATAAAAAGGAAACCATCTTGTATATCAAAGTATCTTCGTACATCAGTTTACTAAAATAAAACACATTGACCCATAGAAGACTAATACATTCAGATAGAAATAGAATAAAAAGGAAACCATCCTGTATATCAAAGTATCTTCATACATTAGTTTACTAAAATAAAACACAATGACCCATAGAATACCAATATTTCCAGATAGAAATAGAATAAAAAGGAAACCATCCTGTATATCAAAGTATCTTCATACATCAATTTACTAAAATAAAACACATTGACCCATACAATACCAATACTTCCAGATAGAAACAGAACAAAAAGGAAACCATCCTATATATCAAAGTATCTTCATACACCAGTGTACTCAAATAAAACACATTGGCCCATAGAAGTCCAATACTTGTAGAGAAAAACATAAGAAAAAGGAAACCATCATGTAGTCTTGACCCATTAAAAGAACAACTATTCTCGAGATCTGTACCCTTCCCACATTCTACTTGCTATATCATCTCGGAACTATGCCCACTTATCTCTATCACACTAAGACAACCCATATGTCTCTAGCATTGGTACATCTATCCCATCACGGTCATCTTCCTCTTCGGTGGCAATTTATGATGAAATGTCATCCTCTAATGTAATGTAGTTGTGTAGTATGCAACATGCCAATACAATATGGGCTTGTGTCATGATAGGATAAGATGTGGCATGCCTCAAGATTGGAAAACACTGCTTGAGAATACCAAATGTACGCTCTATTGAGTTTCTAAGAGAGAAGTGTCAATGGTTGAACAACTCTTCTCAAGAGTTTATTGGATTCTATCTTGAAAACTCCTTCAAGTGGTAGCATGTACACTGATAAGGAGCAAGAAATCCAGGTATGTTGGGATATCCAACATCCACTAGAAAATATTTTCTTACATAAATAAAGTATATTATTAAAACTTGAAACATTGATTGTACCCTTGAGTATATTAAACTACGATTTGGCTTATCAGGGGGAACAATAAGAGGATCTGCTCTTGACAGAGCTGAAGCTAGAACATGACTATCCATAGTAGACCCTTCCCAACCAGCAAGGCAGTAGTGAAACTTATGATCAAAGGAACACACACCCATAACATTTTGTGACAGGTTACCTTTTCTATCATGATATTTACCCTGCATGTCAACATCGATAGTGATTGGTATATGGGTTCCATCGATAGCTCCAACACAATCCTATACAATATGATACAATCATCAATTATACAGTCAAGCAACAATATGATAAGGATAAAAATCCATACAAGAAAGTTGTAACAACACAACAATTACCTTGAAGAATGGATCAAAATGTTCATTCCCACTAATTTCAGGAGGAGTGTTTGGACTAGGTGGTAGAAAGCAATCTTGGTGGAGTCCTAAGATAGCCCTCAACACCTTGTGGAAGTATTGGCTGATTGTCTCTCCTGAGTGCCCAAATTTGTGGGCAATCTTGTGGTTCCTCAGATTGTGGCCAACAGTGTGGAGGAACATCACAAGTTGTTCTTCTAACGTCAAGTGTATCATATCTATCAGCATTCCTTTTAGCCATAGGATAGTAGCTAGATGAAAGAAGGCTCCCCTACTCATGCAAATCTGATCATGACAATCCACATCTGGAATGAATAACCATTCTATAAAAAGAATTTCCTTTTCTTCCTCATTTACATGCACTACCTTCTCAGCCTACCACTACTCTAGCTATGGCAACACAAGCAATAAGAGCTATGAGAAGAAGAGAATATTGGGTCTCTACAGCTACTCGTCCTAGAACGTCTATATTCTTAATAGGATCCATCCATGGCCTGAAATGTGGACAAACACAACGATATCAGCGAGGAGATATCTAGTATGAACCGAGTGTTCCTTATAAGTACATCTTGTCCATAATTTAAAATTTTCTATTTTTTCATTAAGAATGATTTATTACTCCCCTTTATAAATAGCTGAACCAAAATGAAGACACACTAGTATTGAAGAAAAACTCAAGAAACAAATAAAATGACCATACAACTCAATCTTTGCGATTTATTTAATGCCTACTTCTCTTCAAGATCTAAGAAAATTCTATCAAATGAATTGGAATGAGGGAAAGTTACTGATTATAGCAGTCATAGACTTGGCCAACTTTGGGCAATGGTAAACAGCCTATCAACAAATAAGCACCTTCCAAAGAGAGATGTAAGAGCTTATATGAATTATTCCTTAACTAATACAATGACCATTTGACAACCAATGGAAATTCCAAACCCAAATATCATAGGATTGTCTTGATCACAGTTTAGATAGTCTTGAACTATGTTTAAACAACTCGAAACCAAAGACAATAAGGACTACAAGTAGAAAAATAAAATCCCAAAACATCTAAGCTGACAATCACAACCGGGTGTGCAGAGAATGTTTGAATTAGTATGCATATACATACTAATTATAGTTCATATACATACTAATTGCATATACATACTAATTGTAGTTCATATAATGGCTCTGTTATGTAGTGACTGCAATGTAAAGATTTTATAGTTATGTAATGGCTCTGTTTTGTAATGGCTGCAATGTAAAGATCAGAGATTTTAGACAACAATATGTTGCAATGAATATTTGATGAATTACATAATAGAGCCATTACATTGTACCCATTACATAACAGAGCCATTACCAATATGTTGCAATGAATATTTGATGAATTACATAACAAAGCCATTACATTGCAGCCATTACATAACTATATAGTATGAATGCAATGAATATTTGATGAATGAGACATAGGACACTTTCTCAGCATTACTAATTGCAGTTCATATACATAAACTACAATGAACTACAATTAGTATGCATATAAAAAACAAGTGGAAGGATGGATTGGTGGATACTGGCCTAACTACCTTATATGACTCATAGAAACTCTCTTCTTTCAAATTAAATCTTCATTCATTTATAAGACTGTAATAGACAACTTCAATCTCTTTCCATTCTACCAATCCATCCACCATGTCCACCACATTGTCTTCTTGTTCATACACAATTTACCTATGCTACAATTTTTTTTCGATTGCTATTTTAAGTTATATCTATTAGAGGATTTCCTTTTTCTTTTACTAGTTTTGGTATGTTATTCTAACAATGGCTAATGAGTTCATTCGATTTGTTCTTATCTTTTGATATATTCTTGATTTTTAGTGTTCTCGTGCTATTGGCAATGTTATCAGAAATAAGAAAAAAAATTGTAACACAAATATGTTAAAAGAAACAACACTAACAAATGAAATCAATGGTCAAGGGAGGGCAAGATCTTGCAATACCATAACATTAAACCAACATGCACCAATACGCAAAAATACCATATCTAGTAGCTTTGAAAGCAAGGCATAAACAAATGAAATCAATGGTCAAGGGAGGGCAATATGCAAAAATACCATATCCAATAACTTTGAAAGCAACTTGGCATACATGCAACAAGTGCACTTAATTGGTGTCATAGCTAGGAGCAGAGAGGAGATTGAGTCCATGATCTTTGTGGTAGATAGAGACCATAATGGGTCTATGGAGTTTGAAGAGTTTGAAGGGCTTATGAGTGGTTTGATGAGGGTGGAACAAAAGAATGAGGGAAACGGTGCATTGGAGAAGGCATTCAGAGTGATGGACAGGGATGGAGATGGGGTTGTGAGTGTGGGAGATTTGAAGAGCTTCATGGGTGATGCAATGCAAAATGTTAATGATGAGAATGTTGTGGACATGATTGAGGTAGTTGGTGCTTCTGCTCACTCAGGCATTTTCCACAAGGATTTCCTAGCTGTCATGATGAAGATGATGAATGGGGCCGAGGAATAGGCCTGAATTTTGCTTATATTTTCCAATTGGTTCTTCTTATTTTTGTTTTTCAATGTATTTCCCACTAGCCCAAGAAGTGGGGAATGAAAATGTGCTATGCATTTGTTTAACTGGGCAAGATTTGATTGGTTGATGAAGCCCCTAACTGAGAGAGGATACTCATACACTACAAATGCAGAAAGAGAAATAGTTCAGAAACAAAAAAAGACACCGCATTTTCAAAGCCCTACTAAAAGTAGAATCAATAGAAATTGCCCTAATCACACAAAGCTGTAAAAATTTCAATATAGTGTCATTTGAAGCCAACCCATCTTGGCATATGTGGGTATTAGAATTACAAATGATTTTATTACCATCAGCCAAATAGAAATTACCTTTTAACAAAGATTTAAACAAATCATAACAAAGCAGATGAAAATTGAGAAAAATCATACTGAGCAGATCAGTCGAACAATGTAGTCGAAGTCGCAAGAGCGCTTGCATACAACACAAACTTAAGCCAAACCCTTCAAAAACCCTTGTGCATATAGCAGAGACTGTCATCTGTAGCGAAAATGGTGGAAAAAACCTAATAAAAAGCCCTCTTCGAAAATGAGAAAGAAAACCCAAAAATCAAAGCGGGAAGATGGACTCGACCAAATTTTATTAAATTTGGTTTAGAAATGTAGAAAAATGGGTTTTCAAAACAAATTCCACCTCCTCACTAGGAAGATGGTGCTGCTCATTTTATGGCGTAAACCAGGTTTTGTCCCACATAACCTGAATTGTACATTGACAAACCAAACAGTGGATTTCAGGGAAATTGAGAAGTCTCAACGCCAATTCCGGTCATCTTCCCACAAACAAATGGGCCCTTATATATACCCTCGTGAATGGTAGGTCCACTTTGAGTAGGAAGGTGTATAGTGTATAGGGGGTTTTCGGTCTATGGTTGGAGAAAATAATTTGAGTGGTGCTCTCCCATTTGTAGATGAATCACCATGTCTTATGCTATATATTAGTTTGTCCAATTACAAATAACTTCTAAACTTAGTCTTTTATATTGTTTACTCAATTATTTAATTGAAAGCATGTTAGTACTAAGAAATAAAAGAACTTTTTTTCATTTGAAGATTAAATGATGGATGTTTCAATATTTCTAATTCAATGCAATAATTCACATCAAAATTTTCTTAAAAAGTTTATTAGAAACTTTTTCATATAATTATTTACACTCATTTTACTACTTTTCCTTTTGGTGAGATTTAGTATTTTTCTTATATTCAATAAAGATTGTTGTTATAGAAGTACCCAAATACAAAAAGAGATGAAATGCGAAATTGAAGAAAAACATGTGAGAAAAGACTTCTATTCAAAAGAGAAAAAATGAAATGAAAGTGTACTAGACAAAACACAAAAAGGTCTCCCAAAGATAAACTCTCTGAATGTTTGTCTAGCTACTCTACGTGATGTTATTTCGCTAGAAAGAATCTTTGGACACTCTCAAAGAAGCATCATTAAAATATCATCTAGCTAGGAATAATAGAACTTAACAACTAATATCATAGAGAAAGATGGCCATTCTATAATGAACCTTTGAAAGCTTTATATGAATTATTTATGAACAATGCATAGGTGATGACAAGATTGTATTTACTTGTATTTCTCAATGCTTAATGGATAGATTTTGGATAATGTTTATTAAATAGTCTTATTGTGTACCCCTTTCTTAATGAGAAAGGCAACAACAAGATCTAATTCTTTGGAGAGATATTCCACTACAAGATTTGAAACTCTTTTAGAAATTCTAATGAATAATTCTTCTATCGATTTCTCACATCCCAAATGAGCTTCCACAATACTTTCAAACACTGCTTTATAATTGTTGGCTACAAGCCCTCCAAACAAATTCTCTTCACCTCTTTTCAAATGTGCCATAGAATATGGAAGAACTACTAAATTTTTCACAAACTCTACTGCAAATGAACCCTCTCTCTTCACAATGTTTTCAACTTCTTCTAAATTTGGACCGAAACAAGGTAGGTTAAATGACTCCCATTTCTCTTTTTCAATAATACCCTGCCAATAATGAAATTCCAATTCATATCAGTGTAATTTAAAAATTTGTCATTTAATAAAAAATTGTGATTACAAGCTCTATAAATTTAAAGGACAGACATATATATTGCTATTTTGAAAAACATAATTCTTTCTTTATTACTCTAAATGACAGCTAAGCCTTAAGCCTTCATATAATAAGAACTTGAGTTTGGAATTTAATAACTTATTCCCAGCTAACCTAAAGCTACCCCTACTTTCCCAGGTTATATAACAAAATTAAAAGAACCTTTCCTTAAACGGATCAAATGAAGAACCCTCTAAGCTTCATTGGCTTATCTAAAAGTGAACGGGCATCTACCAGTCAGCAACAATGTGTAATAACAGTTTTGGGTTCAAGACCAAGGCTGCCAAAAAGTACCTAAACTAGAAAATCCTCTACTTAAAACTCATATTGGGGTGTGGAAAAACCATGAACTAGATAGAGACAAAGAAAGAAAGAAGAGGAGGAGAGAGGGGATGCATTATATTGACCTCATTAACTAGTTCCTCAAATGCATTTTCTATATCGCGCGCAATATATCCCAATAAGCCTTGCTCCTCCATTATGTGGCTACCTGGTTTACGACTCGGTGTACATATAAACATGCACCCCCCATCAACTATCTCCTTTCCCCGGGCCTTTAAAAATGCTGTGAAGTCCATATCAAACTGCTGTAGATACGCAGCTCCAACTGTCTCCTCACAGTCACTTGAAACGTAAACACGAGGAGATCTTCTCTGTTGAACACTCTCTGGCACCTGCATTTACATCTTATCATGAGAAAACAATACCGAATTCATATATCGAGAAGTTATATTGTTCATTAATCACCTGTGAAAGCCAATGGAGACTCATAGAAGTGTGACAAAAATGGAGGGTTTTCCGCGGGAGTAAACGGGTGAAATGTGATCCACACACAGCCGTAGCAATATAAGACCTTGCGTCTGATGGGTTCTTATCACAATCGCTATCTACATCGGTACATTCTTCTCTGCAGGGAGGCAACATTCGAAACAGTGAATTGAAATCATTAGAAGGAAGGTCGATGAAAAACACCTCAAATTCTGGCATCTCCTGTTCCACAAGCGAGCGTTGCACAGCGCTCACAATGGTATCTGCCACCGCAAGAGTATTTTTCCCAGTACCGCAACCGAAATCTGCTATCCTAAATATGCTCCCCACATTAGACATCGATCTCATATTCTCATAAATGCCGCGCTCCAGAATTGGTTTCACAGATTCAACAGCAATTAACTGCACCGGGAAAATTCTCAATTTAGTTTTGCCATAATTTTTCATAGTAAAGAGCAAAGATGTTAAAGAAGCAATGCGTGTTGTGTACCTGCATTGAAGAGCTTTTGGCATAGCTAGAATCTCCATCTCCACCCTTCATGGCAAGAACATTCTCCAGAGCTGGTCTGGTTTCAAACTTGATCACCTCCATTGAGAGACTTACTTGATTTTTTAGCTTTATCTCACTCAATTGAGGGGATATAGGTTTCTGTGTCTGGTCCTTTATTTATAATCTTTTTTGACGATCTGACATCATTGTGAACGTCATTTTGAGGATATTTTCAATGGAACAATACTAGAAAGGAGGCGTGGGGACGTCTTTTTCTGACGAAAAGTTTAAATGAATGGCACGTCATCTTGAATGTGTTCGTATTTTTGGCGGGTCTTCAAGCATTCTAGAACGTCGGGACTCTTTTTTTTTTCGCGGGGGGCTGGGGGGGCGGCGGTCGTCAACCATTGTGTAAAGTGCTAGACCAAATCATATGAGAAAATTGAATATAATATAAATTTCATACAAATCAAATTACTAATAGAATCCTAACAATAGACATACTCTAATATACTATATTATTATTTATTTTCAAAAATATTTTAACAAATTCAATGTAAACTAGTTTCTTATCATGGTTCTTAAAAAATTAATATTTTTTAAAAGTAATTTAACGAATTTGTTTTCTAAGTTACTAGTTAGTAAAACTTATATAGAACATATTATCTTTGAATCACATAGATAGTTTATGTTACTATTGTAGTAATAAAATTTGCATTTCTCTACAATTTTTTACATCTTATCAATTGTAATGTGATTATATTTATAACAACTAGTTGTCAATTACTTTATCAAATATCAATTTTATTTCAAATTTTATCATTAAAAATATTATTCATATAATATTTTATAGCATGCCTAATATTATAATTATTTATTTGGCTACCTAACATAATCTTGAATGTCATTAATTATTATTTGCTAGTGGGATTTTAGAATGTTTAGGTTCATAGTTATGTCTAGTAAAATGTGACTTGAATTCTTGAGAACAATAAAAAATTACTTTTCTTGTGTCTTCTCCTTGCCCACTTTCATGAGAAATTTTTCAAATGCAATAGTAAGCTTATAATTATTTGAGCTAGCTTCTATTTAAGTAGTTATATTATGCATTGTACTAGTGAAAATTAAATAAGCATGAACATTTTGTGGTTATTTATTTATTTTTAGTAGCTTAATTTTAATTTAATTAAATTTTAAAGTAATAAAGGCTTCATCCCATCATCTTAACTAAATACTATTATAATTCATATTCAAAAGATGGTTAGCCACTTGCCAACAATCTCCTCCTTTGGCATTGTTGGCAACACTTCGTGAAAAATGACTAAGTGTAGAACATCAACCCAAACTCAAAAGTTCAAAATTGGGTAACATCTTATAACTACCTATACAGTGTATATACTCCCCCTTTCTTCTATCTACATTACTCCAATTTTTCACTACCTAGGACTCCCCCTTTGATATCAATGGAAAATGTGTCAAAGATGTATGTACAAGAAAAATTGTGTGGTATATCTATGTACTTATAGTCTGAAGTACGTCTTTGAAGTTGATCTTTAAGGCTATAACTCTACTTCACTACTATTCAAAGAGGTAATTGAAAAAAATGAAGTATATTTAGATTGATAAATCTAAAATATTATTTAAGCTAATTATTAAAAAAACTTAATCAATATTTTTAAGATAAATATTATTAAAATTATTTTAAAAATTTTAATTTGTAAGTTAAAGGATTTTTTTAAATAGGAATATTAACAAGAAATTTATTAAATTATTATAATGATGAGTTTTCCTTGACAAAATATTAATGCAACGAGATTTGGGTCACTAGCTTTTCCACTTTAGAGATATGGAATTGAATCATTTAGGCCATTGTGGAAGGAGGGAACATACTTTAGTGGTGTAAGGTTCATACCTTAGAGATGGAGAAAATGACTCCCTATTTCAAATTTGAATTTGCTGTTGAGGACTTCTTGCAAGGAAATTATTAGATTTCTAGAACTTGTTTTTGAATAGCCATGCACTAAAGTTCATTGTGAGTTTGGAAGATGAGTGCATAATAAAACCCAAATCAAGACACAAGAAAGAGTGAGACAGACCAAACAAGCAATTACTGCAAAATTGATGAATGAGGGCATTTTCTAGCAATTGTTGAGTCTCTATGATGAATGGAAGGCTAAGTCTCACCATCATAGCACAAATCTCATTTTGGTCTACAACTCCATTTCCATTGTGAGGAGTTGTTGCAATCATTACTTGTTGTTGATCTTCACTCATCACATCAACCCCCAAAACACCTACATTTCTCTTCAAACTCTCCAAAGTTATTACTCCCTTCTCTAAATCTGGCAAAAGATAAAATCCATTGCGGAGCTTCCCATGAACTCCTCTTCCCTTAACTTATCTTCTATCATTGGAAAATAATTATCAAACCCAATTATTCTTCCAACCTTTTACTTTCTTTAGCCATTACCTACAAACATCCAAGAATTTTCTTTTACAATGACATGAAATTTCAATGCTTTATCGACTATACTTACCTATATAGACCTGAGTATAAAATAAGTAACATAAAATGGTGGTTAGGAAGAGAATCTTCAATCTATATGCAGAACATGGAAAGTAATACATTAGGGCCATTTTCAACACTTCTCGTCCTCTTGTGCACTAGTTGGATATTTTTTTCTTAGATTTTCTCTTATAACTACACTACAAGGCATATAGTTGAATGTCACGTGAACTTGCTACACCATAATCTATAACAAACTTTTGTCCTATAGTCTATGTACCAGGAGTCTATCTAAGGAAATGACAAAAACTAGATATCAAAGGATTTCAAAATAATGAATGATTCTCCCTCACACTAGTCTTTGGAACATGGCCACTCTGATACCAAATGAGAGCAAATGGTTAAAAAATGATGTATATTCAATGAATGTGTGATACTTTTAAATACAAGAGCATAAATTGGTACATAATAACTAACATTACACCAACATATTTATCCCTGTGTCTTCTCCATATTCCCCTCCTCCAACTTTATCTTCTTTATATCTTCTTATCTCTCTCTATCTTTGTCTCTCGATGCAACTCTCTTTTCATCCCATCTTATTAACAACATAGCATGAGCTTGTTGGTAATGGAGTCTAATTATCCTATTGTAAAATAATGAACTACACTACATTTATTATTTACAAAATAGTAATTATAAGTAAAAATAAAGTTTTATTTAATTTAAAAATAAAAAAATGACAAGACAATTATACAATGTTTCTATTTTAATTGATTAATTTTAGATACAATAATACCACCAAATAAACTATCTAGATGTGATTCAAGATAATATATTCTATATAAGTTTTACTAACTACTGACATAAACTATTCTAGATGTGATTCAAGATAATATATTCTATATAAGTTTAACTAACTACTGAGTTAGAAAACAAAGATAATATATTCTATATAAATTTTATTGACTTATAAAACAAATTCGTTAAATTACTTTAAAAAAAATCAATTTCTTAACAACCATAATAAGAAACTAGAATTCTCTACTTTACATTGAATTTGTTCAAACAGTTTGAAAATAAATCAATAATATAATACATCGCCGAACAATCTGGAAAGTGTACCGTATTTATATGGTCAAGATTCTATTAATAATTTGATTTGCATGTAATTTATATTATCTTTAATTTTCTCATATGATTTGGTCTGGCACGTTCCAAGATGGTTGACGACCACCCCAAAAAAGTCTAGCATGTTCCAAAATGGTTGCAGACCTCCCTGCCGAACCCCTCCCCCACCAGCACGTTCCAAAATGGTTGAAAACCCCCGAAAAAATACGAACACATTCAAGATGACATGCTATTCACTCAAACTTTTCGTCAGAAAAAGATGTCCACACGCATCCTTTCTAGTGTTGATCCATTTAAAATGTCCTCAAAATGACGTTCACAATGATGTCAGATCGTCAAAAAAGAATATAAATAAAGGATCAGACGCCGAAACCTATAACCCCTCATTTGAGTGAGATAAAGATAAAAAACAAGTAAGGTCTCTTAATGGAGGTGATCAAGTTTGAAACCAGACGAGCTCTGGAGAATGTTCTTGCCATGAAGGGTGGAGATGGAGATTCTAGCTATGCCAAAAGCTCTTCAATGCAGGTACACAACACGCATTGCTTCTTTAACATCTTTGCTCTTTACTATGAAAATTTATGGCAAAACTAAATTGAAAATTTTCCCGGTGCAGTTAATTGCTGTTGAATCTGTGAAACCAATTCTGGAGCGCGGCATTTATGAGAATATGAGATCGATGTCTAATGTGGGGAGCATATTTAGGATAGCAGATTTCGGTTGTGGTACTGGGAAAAATACTCTTGCGGTGGCAGATACCATTGTGAGCGCTGTGCAACGCTCGCTTGTGGAACAGGAGATGCCAGAATTTGAGGTGTATTTCATCGACCTTCCTACTAATGATTTCAATTCACTGTTTCGAATGTTGCCTCCCTGCAGAGAAGAATGTGCTCATGCAGATAACGATGGTGATAACAACCCATTAGCAGGAAGGTCTTATATTGCTGCGGCTGTGTGTGGATCACATTTCACACGTTTACTCCCACGGAAAACCCTCCATTTTGGTCACTCTTCTCATAGTCTCCATTGGCTTTCACGGGTGAGTAAAAATCGTTAGTTGTCCATGTATGAATATGGTATTGTTGTCTGATGAATATAGTATACAAATGCAGGTTCCAGAGAGTGTTCAACAGAGAAGATCTCCTCGTGTTTACGTTTCAAGTGACTGTGAGGAGACAGTTGGAGCTGCGTATCTACAGCAGTTCGATACAGACTTCACATCATTTTTAAAGGCCCGGGGAGAGGAGATGGTTGATGGGGGATGCATGTTTATATGTCTGTCGAGACGTAAAGCAGGAAGCCACATAATGGAGGAGCAAGGCTTATTGGGGTATATTGCGCGCGATATAGAAAATGGATTTGAGGAACTAGTTAATGAGGTCAATATAATGCATACCCTCTCTCCTCCTCTTCTTTCTTTGTTTGTCTCTATCTAGTTCATGGTTTTCCCAAACCCCAACATGAGTTTTCCAGTTTAGGTAGTTTTTGGCTGCCTTGTTATTGAACCCAAAACTGTTATTGCACATTGTTGCTTACTGGTAGATGCCCGTTCACTTTTAGAAAAACCAATGAAGTTTAGAGGGTTCTTCATTTGATCCGTTTAAGGAAAGGTTCCTCTTTTAATTTTGTTATATGACATGGGAGGGTACGGTTAGCTTTAGGTTAGCTAGGAATAAGTTATTAAATTCCAAACTCAAGTTGTTATTATATGAAGGCTTAGGTTAAATGTTACTCTCATTTAGAGTAATAAAGAAACAAATATGTGTTTTTCAAAATCGTAATATATCATTATTTTTTGATTGTAAACATGTGTGTCCTTTAAATTTATAGAGTTTGTAATAACAATTTTTTTATTAAATGACAGATTTTTAAGTTACATTGTATATTAATTATACTGATATGAATTGGAATTTCATTATTGGCAAGGTATTATTGAAAAGGAGAAATGGGAGTCATTTAACCTACCTTATTTCGGTCCAAATTCAAAAGAAGTTGAAAGCATTGTGAAGAGAGAGGGGTCATTTGTAGTAGAGTTTGTAAAAAATGTAGGAATTCTTCCATATTCTATGGCACATTTGAAAAGAGGTGAAGAGAATATGTTTGGAGGGCTTGTAGCCAACAATTATAAAGCAGATTGTGGAATCTCATTTGGGATGTGAGAAATCGACAAAAGAATTATTCATTAGAATTTCTAAAAGAGTATCAAATCTTGTAGAGGAATATCTATCCAAAGAATTCGAACTTGTTGTTTCCTTTCTCATTAAGAAAGGGGTACACAATAAGACTATTTAATAAACATTGTCCAGTGTCTATCCATTAAGCATTGAGAAATACAAGTAAATACAATCTTGTCATCACCTATACCTTGTTCATAAATAATTCATATAAAGCTTTCAAAGGTTCATTATAGAATGACCATCTTTCTCTTTGGTAGTCATTCTTAAGTTCTATTATTCCTAACTATATGAGATTTTAAGGATGTTTCTTTGTAGCAAAACAACATCACATAGAGTAGCAAGACAAACATTTTGAGAGTTCATCTTTGGGAGACCTTCGTGAGTTGTATCTAGTGCATTTTCATTTCCATTTTTCTCTTATGGAAGGAAGTCTTTTCTCACATGGTTTTCTTCATTTTCCCATTTCATCTGTTTTTGTATTTGGGTAGCTCTGTAACAACAATCTTTACTAAATGTAAGAAAATAGTAAATCTCACCAAAAGGAAAAGTAGTAAAATTTGAGTGTAAATAACCATGTAAAAAAATTTAAATTTTCTAATAAACTTAAAAAAATTATTGATGTGAATTATTGCATCGAATTCAGAATATTGAAGCATCTATCATTTTATCTTCAAATGGAAAAAAGTTATTTTATTTTTAGGTAATAGCATGCTTTCAATTAAATAATTGAGTAAACAATATAGAAGACTAAGTTTAGAAATTACTAGTAATTGGACAAACTAATCTATAGCATAAGACATGGTGACTCACCTACAAATAGGAGAGAACCACTCAAATCGTTTTCTCCAACTAAAGATTGACAAAACCCTATACACCTTTCAACTAGAAGTGTACCTACGATTCATGAGGTTATATATAAGAGAACTATCAAGTAGTGTTATTTGAGTTCTATTGTGGTGTCCTATTAGAAATTCACATCCACCATACATCTATAGATGTCCTTCTAATTTTGTGTATGAACATTCTTGTGAGATTATGCAACTAGAACTACAATGAACACATTAGATACAGTGAGATTATTTCATCAATTTGGCCAAAGCTTCATATAAATTACAATTATAAAGACGTGCAATCAAATCTTTAGACGTCCCTACTTAGGTAGGAGTATGACACTCATTCTATAGTTTCAAACTCATTTAACACAAATAATATTGAAGAGTTGACATGGAGCCTATAGTCATATGTCTCACATTCAACAAAATATAGCAAGTTGCTACTATTTCTAATGAAAACTACTAAAAAAGTTTTTTAAAGAGAGAATGTAATGCCCACCCATAAATTTCTTTTCAATATTGGTGCCAGAATCTTCTGGATCACCTTTCATTTGTGCGTTGATTATTTTTATGATGATGATCTATATGTTAGGATGTCATTTACATTTATGGTTTACTAACGCCATACTTGCTTGTGTGTGGTTAGTATGTATGTCTTACTTTTCTATTGATATGACTAATGTTGTTGAGGGACGAAGTCTGATGCAGGAGCATCTTGGGTGTAAGAGCAATCTTGCATCACCCAAAAATATTTCTATTTTTATATTCATTAAGGGTTATTTTGTGCAGAGCTGCTATTTATGGAAAGTTACTATTTTTGGTAATTTTCGTATGTACTCAGAATGATCTGATTTCTTTCTTGGAGGTTCATTTTGGTCATATAAGTCTACCAGTAAAGTTTCATTGCCAGATCAAGTGTATATTGGAAGATATTGAAGATTTTCGGTATTGGCAGCAGGGTACAGAAACTTTGAACTCAGTTTTGAAGGCTTTAGAGGCCCCGGATGAGGTCAAAAATTTGGGTGGTGGGCACTTGCGCAGGTCAAGCCTGTAGAGCGCTTCGTGGCATTTCCAAAATGGGGTTATTATAGCCGATCGGGTCAACTGGTGATGACTTATGGTCTTCGGAAGTTGGGCCACCTGAAATGGCGAAAAATAATTTTCTTCAAAATTTCTGTTTGGGTTTCAAAGGTTATCTTGAGCCGACTATGATGTAATAAAATGTAAAATAAAACAATTCTAAGTTTGGTCGGCCTTATTGGCTAAAATTCTGGAACCTTCCCAGGCGGTAAAAAAATTGCCTATATAAGGAAGGCTGTATTATTGTCTTAGGCAGTTCAGAATAGTTCTGGGTAGTAGATCTGGGTAATAGTTCGAGGCTTTGTCCTACAAAATATTGTAAGGGAATGCCCATGTGGCTTTGCATATTGTAATTCTAAAAGTTTGTAATTCCACATTTGTGGAGATAATAAGAAGCCAATTTTATGTTCTTGCATATTGTTGTTGTTTCTCTATATCTGTTATGTGTTTGTGGTATTAAGGGGAGCACCCTTCATCAAGTGGTATCAGAGCAGGAGTTCCTGAGTGTGTAAATAGATCGCCGACTGTGAGGCAGTTTGCACCAGGACCGTGGTTAGGGTTTCAGCGTGCATCACAAAAATGCCTCCACGAAGGGAACGTGGCGGAAGAGCTGGTGTTGTAACACCTGAGGTTAGGGAACTACAGAGATAAGTGTGAGCATTGCAAGAAGAGATTCGTAGAGGAATGAATCTTAATGTCAGAGATGAAAGCGAGGATGAAGCTGAAGAAAAATATCAAGAAGGAGAAGTCAAAATTGTGAACCAGGAGGAAGAAAGACTTTTTCGGGTCATTTCTAAGATTGGGAAAAGACCTAAGATTGAGGTTCCTACATTTTCTGGAAATCTTAACCCAGAAGAATTGATCGACTGGATCAATGAATGTGAGGAATATTTTGAGTATGAAGATGTTGAGGATCCTGATAGGGTCAAATTTGCGAAGGCCAGACTGAAAGTTCATGCGAAGATCTGGTGGCAAGAAATTCAATTGGAGCGAAATAGAAGAGGGAAAGATAAAATCGCAAGATGGGATCGGATGGTGGATAAATTGAAGTGATAGTTCATTCTTGTTGATTATGAGCTTGATCTACTAAAGAAAATGCAAAGTTTGAAGCAACCAGGAAGATCTGTTCAGGAGTATACAGAGGAGTTCTATCGACTCCTCATCAGAACAGGCCATGCAGAAGCTAATAAGGAGAAAGTTTCCCGATACCTTAATGGGTTAAGGCCAACCATTCAGGAGGAGTTGAATCTGGTTTGAATGAATAGTATTGAGGAGGCATACCAATTTTCCCTAAAAGTAGAGGAAAAGATGAACAAGAAGTTCGAGAGCAGACAAAATGGAAGAGTTCGCGGTGGACAATCTGGTGGACGGTCATATGGTGGCCGAAATGAAGATCTGAAAAAGAAGGATGAGGCCAGTAGCAGTCAGAATCAGCGTGGAAATAATTCCAATCGCTTCCAGGATCAGAATAATAGAGATTAGAGAGGAAGAGGAAGAGGACAAGGATCTGGAAGAGGAGGCTTCCGTGGAACATGTTTTCACTGTGGAGAAGAAGGTCATAGGGCATTTGAATGTCCTCAGCGCCAAGGAAGAACAGATAGAAGAAATGAAGGCCAGGCCAGAGTTGCACATGTAGATGAAGATGTTAGATCATCAAATTTTGAAGATGCTGAAAGAGGAGAAATGTTGATTAACCGAAGAGTCCTATTGAGTGGTGAGAATGAACCTGAGCAAAGGAGGAGCCTATTTCGCACCAGGTGCAAGTGTGAAGGTAAATGTTGTGATGTGATTATTGATAGTGGAAGCACTAATAATTTGGTGTCAGAAGAGATGGTGACAAAGTTGAAGCTCAAGAGACAGAAACACCTACATCCATATCGGATTTCCTGGGTACAGGATGAACACAAGGTCATGGTCAATGAACAATGCCTAGTAAAGTTCAAGGTTGGCGGATACCAAGATGAGGTATTGTGTGATATCATATCTATGGATGCATGTCATATGTTGTTGGGTAGACCATGGCAGTTTGATAGATGTGTTGTACATGATGGTCGTGTGAATACCTATTCCCTGACAAAGGATGGAGTGCAACATAAGCTAAAACCATTGAAGTAGACCGAAGAAAAGGTATGTAGTAATGCAAGGATAACTTTTGTTGATGGAAGAAATTTCCTAGATGGTATGATGCATGAGCATGTATGTTTTGCTTTAATTCCAAAAGCTGGTAAAGAGGAAGTAGAAGATGTTCCTATAGAAGTTGCAAATTTGTTGAATGAGTTTTAGTATATTGTATCCGATAATGTGCCTGATGGATTACCACCAATCAGGAAGATCAGTCATCAGATGGAATTGATCCCAGGAGTGAGTTTGCCAAATAAGGTAGCACACAGAATGACACCTGCAGAAAGTGAGGAGTTGAACAGACAGGTACATGAGTTGTTACAAAAAGGATTGATCCATGAGAGTCTGAGTCCCTGTGCTATACCAGCAGTATTAACACCAAAGAAGAATGGAGAATGGAGGATGTGTATAGATTCTAGGGAAATAAACAAGATCACAATCAAGTACAGGTTTTCATTGCCACGAATGGATGATATTATGGACTGTTTGAGTGGAGCTGTGTATTTTTTAAAGATAGATCTGAAAAGTGGATATCATCAGATTCGGATCAGAGAAGGAGATGAATGGAAGACTGCCTTCAGGACAAAGGAAGGACTATATGAGTGGTTAGTCATGCCTTTTGGGCTAACCAATGCACCGAGCACTTTCATGCGGCTCATGAACGAGGTTCTGAAAGAATTTATGGGTAAGTGTGTCATTGTTTACCTAGATGATATTCTGATCTTTAGTAAGACATTGGAGGAGCATATGATGCATATTCCTATGATATTTGAGAAGCTGAGAGAAGAGAAATTGTTGATTAATTTGAAGAAGTGCAGTTTTGTGAAGAAAGAGTTGGTGTATTTGGGGTTTGTAGTTTCAGGAGAAGGTCTAAAAATGGACCCAGAGAAGGTACAGGCTATCCTTGAATGGCCTACTCCAAGGAGTGCTACTGAGGTAAGATCTTTTCATGGTCTAGCTAGCTTTTACAGAAAATTTATCAAAAAATTTAGTAGTATTTGTGGACCCTTGACTGAAACAATGAGAGGGGATAGAAAAAAATTTAAGTGGACTAATGGGGCAGAAAAAAGTTTTCAATTGTTGAAACAAAAAGTTATAGAACAACCCATTTTAGCACTTCCAGATTTTAATAAGGTGTTTCAAGTAGATTGTGATGCTAGTGGTACTGCAATAGGAGCTGTTATGAGCCAAGAAGGTAAACCTGTTGCTTATTTCAGTGAGAAGTTAAATGATGCCAAGCGAAAATATTTTGTTTATGATCAGAAATTTTATGCTATAGTTCAGGCATTAAAGAAGTGGAGACATTATCTGCTTCCTAAGGAGTTTGTTTTGTATATTGATCATCAAGCTTTGCAATATTTGAATAGTCAAGGAAAGTTGAATCAGAGGCATTTGAAATGGGTTGAGTTTTTGCAGAGTTATACATTTGTTTTGAAACACAGGAGTGGAAAGTCCAATAGGGTTGCTGATGCTCTTAGCAGAAGGCAACTATTGCTGACAGAAATGCAGATTGAAGTGATTGGGTTTAAGAAACTCAAGAATTTGTATCCAGAGGATCCTGATTTTGGTGAAGCTTGGAAAGCTTGTATAGAACCTGTTACTCTAGACAGGACGAAATGGCTAGATTTTATCATCCAAGATGATATGCTGTTCAAAGGGAGTCAGTTGTGCATTCTACGAAGTTCTATGAGGGAGAATCTCATCAAGGAGAAGCATAGCGGAGGATTGGCTGGACATTTTGGTCGTGACAAAACCCTTTCTTTGGTTAGTGAGAATTATTATTGGCCACAGTTGCAGCAAGATGTGAAGAAGTTTGTACAGAGTTGTAGAGTATGTCAGATGGTGAAAGGAGTGAAGCAGAATACAGGGTTGTATCAGCCATTATCTGTACCAGAGAAGCCTTGGGAGGATATCAGCATGGACTTTGTTCTTGGTTTACCGAGGACTCAGCGGGGACATGATTCAATTTTTGTAGTAGTTGATAGATTTTCAAAGATGGCACATTTCATTCCCTGCAAGAAGACTAATGATGCTGTTCATGTAGCAGAATTGTTTTTCAAAGAAGTAGTGAGACTTCATATTTTGCCAAAGATCATAGTTTTAGATCGGGACACTAAGTTTGTTGGATATTTTTGGCGTACATTGTGGAAGAAGTTGAAGACAGATTTGAAGTTCAGTTCATCACATCATCCACAGACTGATGGACAGACAGAGGTGGTGAATAGGAGTTTGGGAAATTTGCTGAGATGTTTGGTTGGAGATAAGCCAACAAGATGGGATTTGATTTTACCACAGGCGGAATTTGCATACAATAATTCTGCCAATAGGAGCACTGGTAAATCACCATTCTAGATTGTATATGGAAGTAGTCCGAGAAATGCATTTGAATTGAGGAAGATAGATAAAGGAGAAATAAGTAGTGCTGAAGCTGAGGATTTTGCAGAACACTTGAAAAACATCCATGGGGAGGTGAGGAAGTATATTACCAAGATGAATGCATAGTATAAGGCTAAGGCAGATGAGAAAAGGAGGTATAAGGAATTTTAGGTTGGTGATGAAGTCATGGTTCATTTGCGGAAGGAGCGGTTTCCAGTTGGTACATATAACAAGCTAAAAATGAAGAAGTTTGGACCATGTAAGATACTGAAGAAACATGATTCAAGAAACGCATATGAGGTAGAATTGCCTACTGAGCTACATATTTCACCAGTGTTTAACATTTCAGATCTGACAGAGTATCATGAAGGAGGTGTTGAAGATGCGATCACAGCAGCATAGTGGAGTATTTCAGCAACTACTTCAGACACTAAGGAGATCGAAGATATACTGGACAGTCATGTTGGCAGAAGCACAAGGAACAGGACATATGAAGAATATCTAGTCAAGTGGAAAGGATGACCTGTTGAAGATTCATCATGGCTAACAAGGGTGGAGGTTAACCATCTTGGTTTTCCTCTGCACACCTGAGTCGTGACAGGGTCACTTCTCAAATTACCCTGAGTGTCTGATGCAGGAGCATCCTGGGTGTAAGAGCAATCTTGCATCACCCAAAAATATTTCTGTTTTTATATTCATTAAGGGTTATTTTGTGCAGAGCTGCTATTTATGGAAAGTTACTATTTTTGGTAATTTTCGTATGTTCTCAGAATGATCTAATTTCTTTCTTGGAGGTTCATTTTGGTCATATAAGTCTGCCAGTAAAGTTTCATTGCCAGATCAAGTGTATATTGGAAGATATTGAAGATTTTCGGTATTGGCAGTAGGGTACAGAAACTTTGAACTCAGTTTTGAAGGCTTTAGAGGCCCCGGATGAGGTCAAAAATTTGGGTGATGGGCGCTTACATAGGTCAAGCCTGTAGAGCGCTTCATGGCATTTTCAAAATGGGGTTATAATAGCCGATCGGGTCAACTGGTGATGACTTATGGTCTTCGGAAGTTGGGCCACCTGAAATGGCAGAAAATAATTTTCTTCAAAATTTCTGTTCGGGTTTCAAAGGTTATCTTGAGCCGACTATGATGTAATAAAATGTAAAATAAAATAATTCTAAGTTTGGTCGGCCTTATTGGCTAAAATTCTAGAACCTTCTCAGGCGGTAAAAAAATTGTCTATATAAGGAATGCTGTATTATTGTCTTAGGCAGTTCAGAATAGTTCTGGGTAGTAGATCTGGGTAATAGTTCGAGGCTTTGTCCTACAGAATATTGTAAGGGAATGCCCATGTGGCTTTGCATATTGTAATTCTGAAAGTTTGTAATTCCACATTTGTGGAGATAATAAGAAGCCAATTTTCTGTTCTTGCATTTTGTTGTTGTTTCTCTATATCTGTTATGTGTTTGTGGTATTAAGGGGAGCACCCTCATCAAAGTCGTAGTCACTTGCTTGTGAGATCTACATGATGGGCCAATTCCTGTCGTTGCATGTTATTTATATATACAATTATATGCTCATCTTTTATGTAGGATTGCATGTACCTGGCATTGACTTCCTTGAATTTCCAGATGAGTGTTCCCTATCATAATATCTCAATGGTAAGAGAGGTGAGATAACAAACATGCCCAAATCCCAACCTAAACCATTGATTGTCATGAAATAGTGGACAAGTATATGATTTTCTACCGATTCAAATTTGTCAAGGTGACATGAATTCGTGGGCTCTTCCTTTGAGTTTGTTGTCATTTTGAGTTAGTTGATTTTCATGAGTTGTAAGTCATGTGGGTTGTTGTGTGGTTTATTTGGCGAATATAATTAAATTAAGAGTAATTACCAGATTAGAATAATTATATCTTATAAATATCAGAATATTAAATGTAAGGATATTTAATTATTGAGGATTAATTACATACCTTTATTTAACTAAAAAGGATAATTAAAAAGTCTAATTATGAAAATTGGAGATGTAATTAAATATTAGATCAAAATTTAAATTTAAATACATAGATAATATCAATTGATAATTATTTATCAAGTTGTATATTATTAAGATGTCATATATATTATATTAGTAAATTAAAATATTAAATACAATTTAATTTGCACATTTAATCAATAAAGTGAAATATGAATTTAAGTTAAAGTTGAGTTAGGAGTTGTTAATTGGAAAAGTGTATATTTTATTATTAAAATTAGATTTAATCATGCAAAGAGGGTTTGATTAAAACCAGTTGAGAGCACTTAAGTTATTATATTTTGAATTGCATGTTTTAGAAACATGAGGTGGAATAGGTCTTCTATAATTTTTGGGTTATTATTTCATGATGTCTATCTGGTGTTGGAGGATGTTTTTCGTGGTTGAGGTTAAAGAATTATTTTAAAGCTTGGATTTTGCATTTTTTAATTTGGCCTTAGTTGTTGTCCAGATCAGTTGGTGAATTTCCAGGTAGGCTTTGAATACTCATGTTAACCTTTCCTTTGAAAATATTGTCTACTTTATGATTGTCATATCGTGCTTGGATTAATTGTTGATTTTTTTTTATCATTATGGTTTGATTTTCTATTATTATGGTTTCATTTGGTTTCTAAATTCTAGTTTGGAAAACTCTTGAAAAAATAGAACTTGTTTGAGAAATAATAGGAAAACTTGAAAGTAAATCAGTTAGGGTTTGATTAGATTTTTTATAAAGACCCTCGAGTTTTTATAAAATTAGTAGTTGGAAACCTATATGTTAAATTTATCAAAAAATAATTTCTTTTTTAAAAAAGAAAGAAATTAAGCTTGCTGAAAAAAGACTATAAAACTATAGGAAATATTTTTATTAAATATATTATTAAATAGAATAATAAAATATTTATACAAACGGAGGGGCACAGAACCCATCCCCCACCCCTCGGTAGCATTTTGTACACTGCTTGCGGCAATGATAGCCACCACAGTAGTTAGCCTACCTCGTGATAGCCTATGGATGTCACCAACAACATTGCTTCTGGGGGTAGTGACAACGTGGGGAGGATTTAAGCCCCCTACATAACATTTTTTTAAATTAAAAACTATTTATTAAAAAAAAAAAATTGGCAAAAATTTTATATTTATATTAATAATAAAACTAGTTCAAAAGGGCTCCCGGAGAAAAGAACTAGTGAAGAAAAACTCTGTTCGTTACCCATATATACAAAGTAGAAAAATCTGCATATCATTCAGTTTGTGTCCCTAGCTAAAAAGATCCCATCATAAAAATAGACAGGCATCATTCATACATCCCTGATAGGAATAAGGGGTGGATATATGCAATAATCTATTTAAAATAAATTTTATTTTATTAAAAATATAATAAATAAAATTAAAAAATTAAAAATTAATTTATTAATTTTATTTTTGTTTTTTTTAATAATGAATTTTAATATTTATTAAATTTATGATATGAGGAGTTTATATAGAGATTTATTTGATAAAAAAATATACTATTTATTTGGGATTAATAATTTTTATCTTATTTTTGAACACTTGGTATTTTAGCATGCATGGTATTTTTGTTTAATCTGTATTAACAAATAGGAAATGTGCATGAGTTATTATGTGAATATTGAATAGTCAAACTGGACTTAAGAAAATAAAATGATTATTTTAAACAACTAAGACTTATATTATGTTTTGTCTTGATGGGTTCTTTATTGCATTATCTGATGTTGTGTTTGGGGGAAAATACGTCAGATTTAGGAATGGTACACAGAGGCTTTGGGGGTTTTGTTGTCCATGTGACTTGTGTATTTTCAGTGTTTTATGGTGTTGACTTGGTCATGATTATTTTGCCCAACCAATTCTCTTGAGCTCATTATTCTGTGATCTCTATTCAAGAGAGTATGTTTTATGATGTTATGGTTTGAGGACCATAATATATTTATGAGACTTTGGTTTGAGGACGAGTATGAGTACTAGTTGTATCATTATAGACTTGAAATTAATTCTCGTAATTTATGTTATTAATCAGATCTATTTATGACTTGTGAGCCTAGGGGAGGTTAAATTGGTGCATCTTGGTGGAGTAGCTTACAATAGGGGTATGTGGCCCAAAGAGGCTAGTTCTAGGGTAGCCTATCATAAGTTTGTTAATAAGTATAATGTAGTAATTAAAATTTGGATATCACATTAAAAACATAATTAGTGGTAATTCTTCACCCATTCCTTGATCACTTGTATAGGATAAGGATGGGAATGTGATGATATCTAGAGAGTAGGTATGATTGGAGTTCATCATCTTCATGAGAGGGTATTCTAGTTCTGCATGGGTTGTATTGAGGGTTTGTGATCTAGAGTGGCCAGTGTAGGGTAACTCAATGCTTGAAGGTCTTGGGGGTCCAGAGAGACCACTCTGGGATATCTCAAATAGATGACCATGTGATGAAACTCCTATAGTATGTAGCCTAAGTCTCCTCCATAGTTTTTGCATTTCTTGTCTACTACTTAGTATTATCTGGTGTTTTGTATTTGGTAGCTAGTGGTTGGTTTTGGTATGTGGTATTGATTTTGGTAATGGTACTTGTTGGTATTTTGATATATATTATCTTTTATTTATCGTTACTTGGTGGTACCTTTTGAGATAGAGAGCTCTCAGGATCCATTGCTTAGTTGTTTTGATGTGTTGGATTTTGTGATTATTATCCAAGTGGGGTCTATTATTATCTTCTCAACATAGTGGGATGGGAGTTTTTGGTTCCACGAGGTCGGGTGGTAGTGATTATTTCACCATTTGAGATTCTGAGTTACCTTCTTATTCTTCATTGGAGGCTTGTTCATATCTATCTTATGATATTTATATTTGTACCATGTATCAATATATCAGGTGTGATGCTTTTGGGGTATTGTACTATACTTTGTAGTTGGTTATTGTTGTACATACCAAGTGACTTTTGTAGTGCATTTTGTTTCATTGTGTGTACCTTTCCATATCAGTTGTATCTATGTGTTCATTTATTTGATAATCTACTTGTTATTCATTTGTATATGAGACTTTTTAAATTACACTTAATCTAAAATAATTAATTAGTAATATGCAATTCTATATCATGGAACCCTTGAGAGTGGTTAACTTTAATTGAGTTGTACTTATGTACTTGTTTGTATGTTATATTGTATTGATTCCACATTGTTATCATTATTGTTTCCTAAACTCTTATGAAAACAATTTATTCTATAAGCTTAATGATATGTTTTAGGTTAAATTCTCCTAGATTCTCTAGCGGGGCATTACAAAGAGTTTCTAAAACATGAAATAATTTAACTTTGGTTAGTTAACATACGAAAAATATCATTAATAAGAAACCACTAAACACAATATGAAGTATGGAGGAAGTAGGGGGGTTGAATTCTCGCAACACAGGAAGTATGTGTCCTCCTCATGGAGGATCGATGGTGGGGACTATGGATTTAGAGGAATTTGTGCCTTCTACATTTGTACCAGCAGGTATTCTCTATGTAGGTAGCATAGAGGTTGGTTTAGAATCATGTTTGGATATGGATAATGATGCAAGGGAGGATGGGGAGAGGGGCCAAAGACACACCCTAACCAGATCCACCTTGCAAAGATCACACACGGAAGCAACAACACACAAAAGTAAGAGAGAGAATGCATAAAATTTCATATATTAACTTCAATTGATTCATACATGTCAGGTTGTAAGGCCTTCCCAGTTTAGGCCAAATATTATAATGAAGTACAAAAGTCCTCCAACATGTGAGGATTTGCCAATAAATTCTAATCTTCTACCTTCTTTCTTCTAACTAAACTGACTCCTAAACTCTAACCAAACAACTACATATATACAAGAGGCTACTGAATGAGTCAGCCTTCAGATCCACCATCAACGAGAGGGATGACTAGATCTAGGTCCACATGCTTCCCAATGATAGATACCAACATTAAATCCATGACCGCAGTTAAATGCAAGAGTTGGCCTCAACAAAAATCCAAAATAAACAACTCAGTAAGCAAGAATAACCAAGCGCCAGACAAACATCACCGAGTGCTAGGGAAATAATCGAGCGCCAGAAAGATAACTAACCAACAACAATGAACAAAGGAAATTGAGAAACACCAAACCAACTCGGTCAAAGAAGGAACCGAGAAACACAAAAAAATTCAAACATATTTTTGGTGACACGGGATTGCCAAGGACCCGAGATGATCCTACATCAGACAGCTAGGGTTATTTTAAAATGATTCTCTAAATCATGAAGCAAGTACAACCTGAGCTGAATCCAACTCAGATTGTGAAATCCATGAACTATCTTCAATCGGTCTATTCTTCCACTTTACCAGATATTCCATATACTGTTATCCTCTTGTACTTCTACCAATTCTTTTTTCTAGAATCTACTCAACTTCTTTAGTCTTCTTCTTAGGATAATCCATTGGTACTGTCATCTCTTCATCAGGTTCATGATACTCATATAAATCAGCAATGTTGAAAATAGGTGATATATCCATGTCATTAGGTAACTCAATTTCATATGCATTTCCACTGTCAAATTTCCTCAGAATTTTGCACGGACCAAACTTCTTCATTTTCACCTTCCCATATGTTCCAACAGGAAATATGCCTCTCTTCAAATGAACCATTACTTCATCACCGACTACAAAAGTCTTATGTCTTCTTGATCTATCATCTCTTTCTTTGTATTTCTAATTACTTATTTCCAACTTATGTTTCACATCTTCATGTAGTCAGCAAACTTTATTCTTTCAGCACTTCTCTTTCTTTCATCAGCAATATAATTCAAATCTGATATACCTCTCGGTTGTATGCCATTTATAATCTCAATAGGTGTTTTTCCAGTACTCCTATTCACTGAATTATTGTATGCAAACTCTTCTTGTGCCAACACAGAATCCCAATTACTCAGTGTGTCTCCAAATAAACATCTCAAAAGATTTCCCAAACTTCTATTCATAGGTTTTGTCTATCCAACAATCTATGGGTGAAATGTAGAACTATATTTCAACTCAGTGCCAAAATTTCTCCAAAGAGTCTTCCAAAAGTATCCAACAAATTTACTGTCTTGGTTAGAGATAATACTCCTTTGTAATCCATGTAATCTAACAATTTTCTTAAAGAAAAGATCTGGTACATGTACTACATTTGATGTCTTTCTACAAGGTATAAAATGTGCCATTTTAGAAAATCTATCCACAACAATAAATATAGAGTCATTACCCCTTATTGTCTTCAGTAAGCCAAGAACAAAATCCATACTGATGTCAATCTAAGGTTTCTTAGGAACAAAAATCGGTGTATACAATCTATTATTCTAACTTACTCCTTTTGTAACTTGACAAATTCCACAACTTTTCACAAATTTTTGAACATCTTTATACAACTATGGTGAACAGTATTTCTCCTTAAGAAAATTAAATGTTTTATCAACACCAAAATGTCCAACCAAACTAGTACTATGTTTCTCCTTTATCAAATTAGTTCTCATTGCTCCTCTCGGTATACACAATTGAATACCTTTAAACAACATACCTTCTTGAATAAAATATTCTTCCCATTTACTACTTAGTTGATCTTGAATAGGTGCTCTGGACTTTCTCCACGACTTAGAAAAATCAAGATCAAATTCATAAGAATCTCTCATATCATCAAAGCCAAGAACTTCAATTTTCATCTCGGTCATCAAAGATCTTCTTCTACTCAATGCATCAGCAACTCGGTTAGTGACACCACTCATATGCTTTATCACAAATGTATAACTCTGCAAATACTCATGTAGTATCCCGCCCCTAGTCTAAATTTATTGATGTTATGTTTTCTCTAGGAGGTTAGATTATATGTTAGGGAATCATCAATGCTTATGATTTCACTAACCCCATACTTGCATGTGTATGGTTGATGTGTTTGTTTTACATTTATGTTTGACGTGCTTGATGTGGTTGAGGGATAGAGTCATAGTTACTTGCTTGCGAGATCCACACAATCGGCCGATCTCTACCATTGTCGGTTATATATTTATATAGGTTTGTACATGCGGGTGTTGTATGCAGGTTCACAGGTAGCGGGCATCATTTTCCCTGAATTGTCAGGATGAGCGTGCCCTATCACAATATCTTAGATGGTAAGAGAGGGGAGATAACATGGATCCAAAACCCTAACCCAAACCCATTTATCCTAGTTGTTGGATAAGTATCTGTTGACTACCCTATCTGAATTTGTCAGGTTGGCAAAGTTCATGGCTCCCTTTCTAGTTTTGCTTGGTTTTGGTTTTGACTGATTTTATCTTGTTTGGCTTCCATTGATTTGTGGTTATGTGGGTGATTTTTATGTGATTACTCATTTATTAATTATGTCCTAAGTTTATTTTGATGAAATTCAATTAAAATCAAATACTTGATTATTTAGATTTAAATGATTATTTTATTGATAATTGGATTTTATTATGTTTGTGAGTATTATTAAATAAATAAATATTTAATTGCATATTTTAGGATGCATTAAGTATTTTATTTATTTAATAAATGTATTTTAAATTATTAACATGTGCAAATTGAAAAGAGAGTTGTTGTCAAAAAATGAACAACTAGTTTTCAAATGTCAAGTTGTGTTGTGCATTTAAAAGATATTTTAATTAATTAATTAATATTTACTTTCAATTTTGGAGTTAGAGTCTGATCAGGAGTTGTCTTATGAGTCATTTCTGATTTGGAGTTGAACTCTGAGTTAGCTTTTGAGTTGTCTTTAGGGATTGCATGAATTTGGGAATGGAATTCATATTAGAAGATTTTATTACATTCATTTGAGAGGAGAGAGGTTTTGGAGAAGATTTTTTGGGGGGAGAGCTTGTGTACTTGGAATTTTAGAGATTAGTGGATTGTTGTGGTTGCTTTTTATTTTGGGCTTAAATGTGCATCTGGATCTGGTTCTTGTTTTCATCATAGTTTTAGATCTGCAGGCATGATTGGATTTGGAAGTAATTTCACTCTCAGATCTTCTACAGGGGTTTCATTACATTTTCTGGCATTGGAACCAAGGTAGGATCTAGAATTCTTGTTTTGTGCTTTCTATTATTTTATCTAGTAGAATTATGTGTTTGATTGGATCTGGAATAGTCTCATTAGATCTGTATGATTTCTTGAAGTTTTGGGTATTAAAGAAACCCCAGATCCATTATTTTATATTTTTATGATTACTTGGCATTGTACCGTTATGCTGGTAAAATTTTATTAAAAGTTTGTCTACGGTTTGCTTGTAAATCGAAAAATCAAATCTGCTATATAGCTAGACTATAGAATTGAAAGGAAATTAATCTCATTTGAAAAGAAAATCCAATTTGATTGAAAAACCTAATTTGGCTTGAAAAATTACATTCTAGAAAAAAATCATCTTCTGTTAAAACAGTAAAGAAAAATATATTACTTCAGTAATTTAGTTGTTGCAAATGAAAGTGAAATTGCACTATCAAATGGAAGATATGTTTGAAATAATATAGTATAAAACAAAATCAGAAAAAGACAAATTTCATTTGTATTAGGCAAAATGACTCTTTTTCCTTTTCTGGAAAAAAAAATTCCATGGTCCTTATATTTTCCGTTTTCGAAAATAAATATTTACTTTTAAAAAAATAGTCTTTTTACTAATTTCGAAACTTGGTATGTGTGTATACAATTTATATTAAAAATAAATAAAATGTCATATTAAAAAAATGGCAATGATAAAAAAAAAGTTTTAAATTTTTTTTTTTAAAAAAATTGAATGATTTGTTGTGGGAAGCGGGGGCCACCACATCCCCACTTCCCAATGCCTAGCATGGTAGGGCTGACCTGCCGTCAGTACCCATGGGTACTGCGCGGCAGGCCAGTCCCATCAGCCTGCCACCGCCTGTGGTGGTACCGCGAGCGGTACCATACGTAGGGGTCGGTGGGGCCCCTTTTTACCCCCTCAATGCTTTTTTTTTCACTTTTGTAAATTTATTATTATATTTGTTATGAATTGTTACATTATTTAATTTAATTTTTATAATGTGTTTTGTTAATGAATTTAATTTATTATTTGAGTTAAGTTTAGATTAAATAAATTTTTAATTAATAGTTTCTATTTATTTATTTAATTTCATTTCATTTATTATTAGAGTTTAATTAATTTAGTTAGTTCATTTTATTGATTAATTAATTTAATCAATTTTCATTTTATTAACTCCTTTATGCGAATGGGCAATGTAGTTGTTTGTTTAATTGTCTTTTAAGCGGCATTTATATATGCATTAGAGTTTATCTACATACACAAAATTATGTTTTCTTTTTTTTTAATTGGAATTAATAGTGTTTCATTTGTTATATTTTCTTACATTAGGATCAAGTTTATTAAGGTTTATGAGTGTACCATGCAATTTGGTTTGAATGAATGCAATCTAGTTCAGACCTTACATAGAAACATTACTATCTTAAGTGTAACTTGATATACTGAGATTGGGTGATTTGTTCTAATGAATTTTTGTAGAACGTATATAGGGTAAAATCTTTCATTAAGCATTGTTGTTATGTTTATAATAAGATTCTCTTAGTAAGTTTATGTGATTCTACATGTAGATTCTATTATGTTCAAGATGAAACTCTAAATGCTTATGGATTAGTTTCTATTTTTCTATGATGCATTGTGTCTTCTTCGTGCCTAGAGTGTTTTCATTTGCTTAATGCATTTTGGGGCACTAGACGACCTGATGAAAAGACAGAGGCTGAGGATTGTGTCAGTTGCTCTTATTTTTTAGTAATATGATTGGATGTGTGCGTTGAGATCTGATTATACCCTGATTGACCTTATAGGCTCATGATATTTTTGTATTCTGCTTTTGGTGCCTTTGTAATCATTTATTGTTCTTGTATGTGAAACTGGATTTGGGATTACCTGGATATGTACCTGTTTGATCTTTGAGAGATCTGTGAGCCTAGGGTAGTTTACCTAGATAAGCAGTAGGAGGTGGCTTGTAATAAGCGTCGAGGCCCACAAGTGGCTACCAGGATCACTTATTGTTAAGTATCTTGATCAAGTGATAACTAAATATAACATTGAGAGTTTTATTAAAATGAACCTAATAAGGTATGGTCCTCACCCAAGCGTTAGTGCTAGTACAGACTAAGATGGTGTTGAGAAGATGACTAGCCCCCTTTTAAGGGATGAGTTGGCATAGTTGATGACTTTGTCTGTATGAGAAGTCATTGATACCGAGTAAGGTCACTTGAGTGCTGGGATCTAGCAAGATTACCAAGATGAGACTCAACGGCTAGACGTACATGATGACACCTTCCTATGCATAGTCTAGTTATCCTACATGTGTCGGTTGCCTCTGGTTTAGTGAGTCTTTCATGGTATTATTACTTTTCACCTTGAGTAGAGAGCTTACAGGATCCTTTCCTTAGCTTGATCTATTTGTTGTTTGTTATCTGAGTGGGATCTATTTTTATCTCCTTAGCATGGTGGGAGTGGACCTTTTTGGTTCACGAGGTTGGGTGGTAGTGATTCTTTTACCATTTGAGATTTTGACATTCGTGTACCAGTGTTGGATGATCCCTATAGCAGATGTTCCTTCTTGATCTCCATTGTTGGAGAGGTGTTCTTCTTCATGATCTTATCCCTTGTGATCTTATATCTTTGTATCAGTTCTTCAGAGATGTCTTGTGTTCTTCTTTTCGGTTATTGTAATACATACCCCACGACATGTGCATCAGATGTAGGTTATTATGGATACCTTATGGTACTAGATGTATTTATGTTATCTTCCAGGTGATGTTGATTTTATCTTTTATTGGTTTATATGAGTTTCTTTATTTTACCCTTATCTTTATTATTAATTTATGTTAAGTAATCTTTGTCAAGGAGCCCTTGAGAGTTGTAACCTATGTTGGTTGTTTATGTTATGTTAGTTAATGGTAATTGTTTCCGCTTTGATGTTTATCATGTATGTCAACTTTTAAAAAAAAAATATTCTGCAAACTTAGATGCGTGTTTAGGTTAAGTTCTTCTAGGTTCCCTGGCGGGGCATTACAACTCAACCCATTTCATATGTCTCTAATTCAACTTATTTTGACTACCCAAATACTGTAAAGCCTAATGATCGGTATACAACACAAATTCACTTAGTATCAAATAATGTCTCCATTTCTTTAGTTCTAGAACAATAGCATAGAATTCTTGATCATACATAGAATGTTTCCTTCTTGCATCATTCAAGTTTTCACTAAAGAAAGCAATAGGTTTACCTTCTTGACTCAATACAGCTCCTATTGCACTTCCATTTGCATCACATTCCACTTGAAATACCTTATTGAAATCAAGCAATGCCAAAACAAGCAATTCAGCAACCTTCTGCTTCAGAGTCTCAAAAATTTTGTCAGCTCCATGTGTCCACTTGAATTCTCTTTTGTCTCCTATCATAGCCTCATTCATAGCATTACATATTGAACTAAAATTCATATTGAACTTTCGGTAAAAAATTGCCAAACCTTGAAATGATCTTACCTCACTAGAATTCTCAGGTGTAGGCCAATTCAAAATAGCTTCAACCTTTTCAGGATCCATCTTCAAACCTTTAGCTGAAATCATAAATCCCAAAAACACAATCTCCTCTTTCATGAATGAACACTTTTTCAGATTTATCAGTAACTTTTCTTCTTTCAAACTCTGCAATACTTGTTTAACAAGAAACAAATGTTCTTCTCTAGTCTTATTAAATATCCAAATATCATCAAGGTATACAATCAAAAACTTACCCAATAATTTATTCAAAACTTCATTCATCAACCTCATAAAAGTACTTGGTGCATTAGTTAAACCAAAATGCATAACCAACCACTCATAAAAACCTTCCTTTTGTCTTGAATGTAGTCTTCCAGTCATCACCTTCCCTGATTCTGATATGATGATACCCACTTTTCAAATCAATTTTGGTAAAATACTTTTCTCCAGTAAAACTATCCATTATGTCATCCATTCTTGGTATAGGAAACCTATATTTCACTTTTATCTTGTTGATTTCTCTGGAATTAGTACACATTCACCATTCTCCATTCTTCTTAGGTGCCAATACAATAGGTACTGCACAAGGACTCAAACTTTCTTTGATCAAACCTTTTTCCAACAATTCTTGAATTTGTCATTTCAATTCCTTATTCTCGGTAGGTGTCAACCGACGTGGGCCTTATTCGGTAAACTAGCTCTAGGGATTAGATCCATGCAATGATTAATGCTTCTCTTCAGTGGAAAACCATCAGGTACATTATCAAAAATGATCTCACTATACTCGGTGAATAACTTATCAATCTCCTCAGGGACACTATTATCTATTTTCTTACTCAGTTTTCTAGGAATCATAGCAAAATATACATCATTCTTCTTCAAATTCTTAACAAACTTTCTTCCTTCCATCAAGAAAACTTTCACAGATGTACAAAAATTACTAACAAGTTCTTCCATCAAAGGTAACAAGATTTTTCTTCTTCTATCAGCCCAAATAGTATATTTATGCAATCTCCCATCATATATAGCATGTCTATCATATTGCCAAGGTCTACCCAAAAAAATATGACAACAATCCATAGGCATGATATCACATAACACCTTATCATAGTACTTTCCAATTTTCAAATTCACATAACATTGTTCACTTACCAAGAGTGTATGCTCATCTTTGATCCATGAAATATGATAGGGCTTTGGATGTTCCAACCTTTTCAATTGCAACTTTGTGACCATTTCCTCAGATGCCAAATTCTCTGAGATACCACTGTCAATGATTACCTTCCAAACTTCATCAGAAACTCTACATCTGGTCTTGAAAAAACTTTTCCTTACTGGATCTTCCTTATTACTTTCACTCCAAAGTTCTCTCCTCGCCATCAAGTTATTTTCCTTCTTAGGTTCATTCAGTGACTCTTCTTGCATCAAATAATTTTTACTATTACTGAACTTCTCACTTACATGTGTACACTCAAATGATCTATGTCCTTCTCCACAATTGTAACAAGTTCCTTGAAAACCACACTAGTACATTTGACCCACTTTTTAGACCAACATTTCTAACCAAGTTATAAAATGATTTTCCATGGTCAGTTTATAGAAGAAAAATTTGATCTTTACATGAGTGGATGGGTGTAGATGGTAGGATGGGGGGTGTATTGGTCAATGTGATCTGCTTGTGAAGACAGTCTAATTTTTATATTATTAAACTCTCTATTCAATGCAACATTGATAGAAAAAGAATTCATTGATTGGTATTATAAGTTTTGATCATTCCATGTACTGATTATATTGTTTTTAAGTCTTAAAATCAAATAATTTCAGTCATTTTATTGATTGTTCATGTATAGTGCTTGGCATGCAAACAATCTTTGTCTTCAAGAACTAATGATTTCCTACGCTCTTTCAATGTGATCTGCTCATGAAGACACATTTTGGTGTTTATATTATTAAACTCTCTATTCAATGCAACATTGATAGGAAAGAATTCATTGATTGGTATTATAAGTTTTGATCATTCCATGTACTGACTATATTGTTTTGAAGTCTTAAAATAAAATAATTTCCATCCTTTTATTGACTATTCTTGTATAGTGCTTGGTGTGCAAACAATCTTTGTCTTGAAGAACCAATGATTTTCTAGGCTCTGTCAAATAGTTGGAAATAAATGATGTATTCAATATTTCTAAAGTGCTTCAAAAGGCTTAAATTCACCAAGACTCTTTAGAAGACTCCTAAGTGATATATTTGGTGTTATTGACTTACATTTTCTTGGATTCACAAGATCTTGACAATGTGATCTACTCGTGATGACACAGTCTGATGTTTATATTATTAAACTATCTATTCAATGCAAAATTTATAGGAAAAAAATTCATTTATTGGTATTATAAGATTTGATCATTCCATGTACTGATTATCTTGTTTTGAAGTCTTAAAATCAAAGAATGCTTTTATTTCATTTTTGCATAGTCCACGAGAAAAGGAGTGTTGAAGGAGGCGGTATAAGGAGGGAAGTTGTATGTCAACACCCCCTATATGCATCTAGCCTTTCATTTTTGGCATCTCCTTCTCTTCCAAATTACTATTCTCAAACCCAAGAAAGAATAAAAAGGAATAGGCATTCAATTTCAACCATTTCATTGCAGCCTTGGTAGGAGATTCAATTTTTTTGGCATTTTCTTAATGAAGGGTACATTTTTTTTTTCAAATTGTTTTCATTTGTCATGGGTTTGAAACCCTAATCTCTACAATTATAATGGTTTTCATGCCACCATTAGAAGTGGCATGAACACCGCTAGAAGTGGCCCATGAATTTCCACTTCTAATGGTGTTCGATTTCGAGAGATACAGAGCAACCAATCAACTAAGGGCGGGTTCTTTGTTTCCTCATCAACTGAGTTCAAGGTAAAATTGATGTATTCAATATTTGTAAAGTACTTCAAAAGGCTTAAACTCACCAAGACTCTTCACAAGACTTCTAAGTGATATATTTGGTGTTATTGACTTACAGAACCAATATTTCCTAGGCTCTGTCAAATAGTTGGCAAGCAATGATGTATTCAATATTGCTAAAGTTCTTCAAAAGGATTAAACTCACCAAGAATCTTCACCAATACACCCTCCATCCCACCATCCACACCCATCCACTCATGTCGATATCTTGTCCAAAATCATGTTGAAATATCCATTGACCTAAATCAAGATCCTTCCCTCTCACTTCCTTGGTTACATAATGACTTTTGGAGTATATTCTAAAGTCCTTGAATCCAAGCAAATGTAAGTCAAAAAAACCAAATATATCACTTAGAAGTCTTGTGAAGAGTCTTGGTGAGTTTAAGTTATATATTTGGTGTTATTGACTTACATTTTCTTGGATTCACAAGATCTTGACATGAGTGGATGGGTTTGGATGGTGGGATGAGGGGGTGTATTGGTCAATGTGATCTACTCGTGAAGACATAGTCTGGTGTTTATATTATTAAACTCTCTATTCAATGAAACATTGATAGGAAAAGCATTCATTGATTGGTATTATAAGTTTTGATCATTCCATCTACTGAATATATTGTTTTCAAGTCTTAAAATCAAAGAATTCTAGTGCTTTTATTGACTTTTCCTATACAATACTTGGTATGCAAAGAATCTTTGTCTTGAAGAACTAATGATGTCCTAGACTCTATCAATGTGATCTTCTCATGGAGACATAGTCTGGTGTTTAGATTATTAAACTCTCTATTCAATGCAACATTGATAGGAAAAGGATTCATTGATTAGTATTATTAGTTTTGATCATTCCATGTACTTATTATATTGTTTTGAAGTCTTCAAATCAAATAACTTGAATCCTTTTATTGAATGTTCCTGTACAGTGCTTGGCGTGCAAACAATCTTTGTCTTGAAGAACTAAAGATTTCCTAGGCCCTATCAATGTGATCTGCTCGTGAAGACACAGTCTGGTGTTTATATTATTAAACTCTCTATTCAATACAACATTGATAGGAAAAGCATTCATTGATTGGTATTGTAAGTTTTGATCATTCCATGTACTGATTATATTGTTTTGAACTCTTAAAATCAAAGAATTTCAATCCTTTTATAGACCATTTCTGTACAGTGCTTGGCATGCAAACAATCTTTGTCTTGAAGAACTAATGATTTCCTAGGCTCTGTCAAATAGTTGGCAAGCAATGATGTATTCAATATTTCTAAAGTTCTTCAAAAGGCTTAAACTCACCAAGACTCTTCACCAATACACCCCCCATCCCACCATCCACACCCATCCAATCATGTCAAAATCTTGTCCAAAATCATGTTGAAATATCCATTGACCTAAATCAAGATCCTTCCCTCTCACTTCCTTTGTTACATAATCAATTTTGGAGTATATTCTAAAGTCCTTGAATCCAAGAAAATGTAAGTCAATAACACAAAATATATCACTTAGAAGTCTTGTGAAGAGTCTTGGTGAGTTTAAGAGTCTTAGCGAGTTTAAGTGATATATTTAGTGTTATTGGCTTACATTTTCTTGGATTCACAAGATATTGACATGAGTGGATGGGTGTGAATGGTGGGATGGGGGGGGTGTATTGGTCAATGTGATCTTCTCATGAAGACACAGTCTGGTGTTTATATTATTAAACTCTCTATTCAATGCAACATTGATAGGAAAATCATTCGTTGATTGGTATTATAATATTTTATCATTCCATGTATTGATTATATTGTTTTGAAGTCTTAAAATCAAATAATTTTAGTCCTTTTATTGACTGTTCATGTACAGTGCTTGGCGTGCAAACAATATTTGTCTTGAAGAACCAATGATTTGCTAGGCTCTGTCAAATAGTTGGCAAGCAATGATGTATTCGATATTTCTAAAGTGATTCAAAAGGATTAAACTCACCAAGACTCTTCACAAGACTTCTAAGTGATATATTTGGTGTTATTGACTTACATTTGCTTGGATTCAAGGACTTTAGAATATTGACTTACATGGTGGGTGTATTGGTGCAGGGCACCTAGGCCATTTAGTTTTGCTTTGGGACTTGAGTTCTATATTTTGTTTTTCTTTGTAATAAAGGATGTCTTCTAAATTCCTAGACCATCCTACAGTTTTTTTTTAGTCATTATTTTGTGGAGGTGTGGATGGTCAAAGAAGATAATATAATGAACTACCAAGAAATAAACTTTTAATTCTTTACAAACAATCAATTTTCTGCTCGTGAAGACACAGTCTGGTGTTTATATTATTAAAATCTCTATTCAATGCAAAATTGATAGGAAAAGCATTAATTTATTGGTATAATAAGTTTTGATCATTACATGTACTAATTATATTGTTTTGAAGTCCTAAAATCAAAGAATTTTAGTCCTTTTATTGACTGTTCTTGTACAGTGCTTGGTGTGCAAACAATCTTTCTTGGAAGATGTGCCACTAACTGACATTTTCACCATTGGGATTCAATGCCACTGTGTGAAAGGTGAGTTAAGGAAATTATTTATAAGAGTTCAAAATCTTAGAGTTGGGAAGGTTAGTTTTGTTTTTGAACAATGATGCCCTAGGTTGAATATTTCATATGTATTCAACCAGACAAGATGAAACTTGACTGCAGTAGTAGACAAAAACTATGTGGGATCAAGTTGTTGGATGAATTGGTCTCTTAGAGTTCATGGGATTTCCATATATTAACAAAAACTTAAGACTTTTATAACCAGATAGACTGCTAGCATGAAGGAAGATTTGACCTAGCCAAAAAAGGTCTAATTTTGTAGACTATTGGTAGAACTACTGGTCCCTTGAAACGTTCAAAAAAAAATTCTCAAAAGATGCACTCTCATGGAATACGATGACTTCAGGTTATGCATAAAATGGATCTATCTTCTATCACTATAGGAGAGGAGTCTTATGGGAGAGGAGTCTTAGAAGTTTTGGGGAGGTGTGTATGGTCGAAGAAGACAATGTAATGAACTACCAAGCAATACACTTTTAATTCTTTACAAATAGTCACTTCTCTGCTAGTGAAGACACAATCTCGTGTTTATATTATTAAACTCTCTATTCAATGCAACATTGATAGGAAAATCATTCATTGATTGGTATTATAAGTTTTGATCTTTCTAGCCTGGGCCTAGATCATTCGACAATTAGCTTCATAATAAATGAAGTAGATCAAAGTTGAGCAATTAGCTTCCCAAGAAAAATCTCATAAATGAACTATATGTACCCCAATTCATGTGCCCCATGTGCATACCTAAATGATATATTTGAAACAACAAGGGTAAGGCTTAAAGAAGTTAATTTTGCATCACAGTCTATAGTTGTTGCAGCAGCACTAGAGCATCAGGTGCCACGTTTAGCATAATTTGATCACTAGACATGTCTATATGTTTTATGAAGTTTGGCCGTTGTAGTTTATATTCTTGTTTCCTTAGTACCTTTAGTGGTAAGTCATCTACTTCAAATTTGTACAACGAACATACTTCATGAAACATACAGAAATGTCTAGTGATGATCATATTGTGCTAAAGGTGGCGCCCGATGTTCTGCTGCTGCAACAACTACAAACAGTGATATAAAATTAACTTCTTTAACTTTACCCTTGTTTTAAATATATCATTTAGGTACGCACAAAGGGCATAGGAAGATTTTATGAGATTTATGATATTTTTCTTGGGAAGATAATTTCTCATTTCTCATCTACTTCATTTATTATGAAGCTAATTGTTGAAGGATCTAGGCCCAGGCTAGAAATATGTCTTCCCATTTGAAATTTTGTCTACATTAGTATGTTACTTTTTATTGAAATTATAGTTAGTTCCTTGGTTCCTTAGTAATTTCTTTTTATTGCATCGTTGTCTTTGGTTTGTCATTTTGTTTTGAGTGTCTAGTGATTTAAACCAAAGACTTCGACTTAGCCAAAAAATGTGCAAGTCTACATTAGTATGTTTCTTTTTATTGTAATTATAATTAGTATGAATGAACAAAATAATGACAATGCAATATTTTTGATAATGCAATATTTGTCGAAAGAGCGTCGATGACTTCGGTCAATGTGCCTATGTGTCAATGTGGTGTTGGCCCATGCATGTTGAAGACGTCACTCACAACAAGTAATCTTGGGTGTCAATTTTGGGTTTTCTCAAATAGGAAAAAGGTCTGGATATGTAATTATATTTTATGTTTAAAAATAATGTGACAAATAATCATTTTATGAAGAACTAATGTACATTTGGTATTGTAGGGAAATAGTGGATGTCAATACTTTTGGTGGGTCGATGAAACCACATTTACATCGACCCCATATACATCTATAACTGATGTAGGAAATGAGTGCAACTTGTGCAAGGATCGAGAGGTAGCTAGTGCCACCAATATCGTTTCAATGGTGAAAGCAGAAATCATATTTCTGTGATGCATTCTTTGTGTAGTTTGTGCACTACTTTGTTGGGACCATATATGTAAATGTGGTTAATAGAGGGCTCTTGTAGATACTGAATTTTTTTTTAGAATTTCAAGTAGATACGTTGGACATGTTTTGATAAACTCATAAACTTTTTTTTTGTTTATGACTTTGTTATGATTTTCAATATAAATTTAAACAAAATTAAAAATTAACCTTATTATCGAGCTAATTGTCAAAGGGTCCAGGCCCGGGCAAGAAAGATGTCTTCCAATTATATTGTGGATAGGTGTTTCATAAAACATACATACCTATTGCACATGCATTCTCAATTCAAAGTGGGAAAATCTTATTTTGGATGCGAGGGAGAGAAACCAAACACATAAAGAACATGCACACAAACACGATAGCTAAGAAACATAAATGTATATATCACAATAGCTAAGAAACATAAATGTAGGCACCATGGTCAAAAATTTTTGGAGACACAACATAATTGAATGCTATACCTAGATGATGCAACACAACCACTACTCCTCCAGTTCTAAGTGGACACTGTGGGATCCAAAAACCATAGGTAAGGAATAAATTTAGAGAGCGGAGGAGGGTCGTGACAACCAAAATAATATAGGGTCACTATATAATTTCAGTCATTTTGAACCTCCTCCTTCACTCTCTAAATTCATTCCTTATCTCTGGTTTTTGGATCCCACAGTGTCCACTTAGAACTGGAGTAGTGGTTGTGTTGCATTGTCTGGGTATAGCATTTAATTATGTTGTGTTTCCAAAAAATTGTGACCATGATGCCTATATTTATGTTTCTCAACTATTGTTTCCCAGGACCCCTTATGACCCTTTAGGACCCTTTATGATCCCTAATAATACATCTTAGAGGTCTTTAAATGTCGTAAAGGGTCATAAGAGGCTCCTAGGAGGGGTCAGATGAGCTCACACCTTCACGTGGTTGGCCATGTTAAGTAGAGAATGTTAAACTATTCTTGAAACAAAGAGAAGCTCAATAATTTAAGGAGATAACACATTTGACATCATACCTTTTTCTCCTTGCAGGGTTGGGATCATACAAGAGCATACTAGATCACACAAGAGCATAATGGTTGGAGTAACTTGTATTCAATAGATGTTGGAAATCAATCCTTCTTAGCTGCTATTGTTTTAGATTAAAATACATACCAACAACAAAAACTAAGAAGGATCTCTTCCCAACATCTATGTATGCAAAATTTTGGGAGTTGCATCTGAAACTTACACTAAATAATGTAAGCTGTAATTTTCAATTTTTATTACGATGACACTTTTTATTGTGTCAATTTTCGTATATATATATATATATATATATATATATATATATATATATATATATATATATATATAT